>BLKR01002719.1:0-181234 GCA_011170035.1 Teleogryllus occipitalis
CAGAGGTAAGGAAGTTCATCTGGGTTTCATTGATCTTCGGAAGGCGTATGACAATGTACCGGTTGCTAGAGTGGATGAAATGGATGGATTTAAAATCAATGAGAATTTAATTGGAGCCACTCAGAATCTATATAAGAACAACACCTTTCAGAATAAGATCTACAGTAAGCTCTCGGATCCATTCCCGGTCAGTAAAGGTCTTCGTCAGGGCTGCTGTCTTTCCCCAACACTGTTTAAAATCTATCTGCATCAAATTTTACAGTAGTGGGGGAAACAATGTAGAATAATGGGAATGACAATCGGGGAGAATAAATTATATACATTATATTTTGCCGATGATCAGGTAGTAATTGCAGAAGATGCGGACGATTTGAGTTTGATGATCCGTAAACTCAATGAACATTTTTTAAAGGGAGGACTTACTATCAAGATGAACAAATCTGAATACCTGGCTGTTGGTGACAATGAGATTGAAGATGTTCTTCTTGAAAATGGGGAAAAAATGAAAGGAGTAAACAAATATAAATATTTGGGTGTACTCTTTAACAAAAAGGGTAATAGCCAAGAAGAAATTGAGAGACGAATAAGCTTGGGGAGGAACGTGACACGAAGTATAAACTCTGTGCTATGGAACAAAACCATCACTAACACTACTAAAAGACGTCTTTTCTCCACACTAGTCAAGAGTGTTACAATGTACGGTTCAGAAGTTTGGGAAGTTCATAAAAGAACAGGAGAGAAGCTGTTGGCCCTTGAAATGGACTATTGGCGTTGAAGTTGCTGTTACAGAAGACGTGAAAGAATCAGGAACGAAGAAATAAGAAAGAAAATGGATGTAAAGAAGTCTATCCTTGACGAAATAGAAAAAAAAACAACAAATAGTTTGGTATGGTCACGTTATGCGAATGACAGACGAAAAATGGCCAAAACGAGTCCTGCAATGGGTACCGACAGAAAGACAGAAGAGAGGAAGACCCAGACTTGCATGGCAGCAGGGAGTGCGAGAGACTATGACGGCAAGAGAAATGCAGAAAGATCTACGGTCAAATAGAGAGGCATGGAGACTGAGAGCGGAGACACGGCGACAGCTGGTGTTTCAATATATATATATATATATATATATATATATATATATATATATATATATATATGTCTATATTGAAACACCTCCCGCGAACACCTCCCGCGCACGTGGTTCTGGCTTTGATTTACACTGGGCACTTAAGATCGACTTCACCACATTGCAACAAGCACTATTGCTTCGACACGTTTCACACAAATAAAATTATTTTATTTCGGAAACTTCACTACCCCGGTATATTTGGCAATAATGAAAGATTTTCGACACACATTCATATTCATATTCACAAGAACGTTCGCAAACCCCTGGCCGGCCAGCTGCAGCCACGGGGGACACTAAGGGACTTCCATTCAGAACGGCCACCTTTACACAAAGAACTCATCAAATGTACGTTTTGAATAAACAAACCTAATATCAAATGAAAACAAAGTCACCAAATATCACAAACAATGCATTGAATACCATCAATAATTGACTGAACTTATGTATTTTCAATAACAAGCGAAAATCATAAAACTACGTTGCAGTGAGTCAGACGAAGACAGAACATGGGTATTCCCCTGAGATTCCCTCCGTCGCCACGCAAAGCTAGACAGCGCCACTACTCTGGTTGTCTCACTAAAAGGCCGTATGTTCCCCGTGTTAAATCTAAGGGCCAAAGAGTAAAGCAATAAACTCATCAATACAGCCAAGAGCGTGATGCAACTCCTGGCAAGGCACCAGACACCGGAGAGAGCGCCAATTGGACGCTCTTTGGTTTCAAAATGATTTCTTATACATCGATATTGCTGTAATATCTTGAATATTGAATGTTTTAAAAGGAAAATGTATATTCCTAAGATATTACGAGATCTTTTTCATTTTCTTGGGGTTGTGCAACCTAAGCACGAGCCGCCACTGCTCTCACCGTCTCTCTCTCCGTCCCTCCCATTCATATTATATGCAGATTCCACACGTCTCTGAGCAGGTGAGGTAATATCGAAAGGCGCCCGACCAGTAAAAATATAATAGAATATTCAAGAATATTTCATCATGTAGATTACGGCGTAAGAAACGTTTCTTTGAAGCCGTCGGCCTCAACATTTTAGTTTTTAATGCCCTAGAATGCTTAGTTTGAGAAGTCATTGAACGATATACGAGTAGAGCGGTCACACGGCGTCGGAGTTGACTGCTCTTATATATACCAACATCCATATATATATATATATATATATATATATATATATATATATATATATATATATATATATATGTATATATTGTAACGCCTCCACTCGTGGAAACGCCCTTATAGATGCTCTTTCGAGCTTTAATATCTCGGGGGGCAGGATCTTTGGGGTATGAGAAAGTGATCTAAGACAGAAACAAGGAAATCTACTATAATTCATATAATTTAAATCATAAAAAGAATATACACGTTCATCAAATAGTGGAACAACTTAATCTTTCCCCAATAACACAGAATGAAACCAGTTAGTTACATAACATTAGGATATGAGAAAGTAATGTAACAAAGTAACATGGAAATCTACTATAATTCGTACAATTTAAATCATAAAAGAATTTACACATTCATCAAATGGTGGAACAACTTAATCTTTCCCCAATAACACAGGATGAAACCAGTTAGTTACATAACATTACCGTAAAATTGTACAAGGTTTTGGCCTTTGGCAAAATCAAACAAGGCATACTTTTAGCAGAATTTAAACCTCCACGAATTTGTTTAAAAGGTGACAGTCTTTCTATACTGAATTTAGGGAGTTTCTCACATGAACTACCACGCGAATTTGCCGTTACCCACTTTCTGGTCCGCACCAATCTTCGCACGAAAGGTCGCAAGTTCGGTTACCTTTACGGCGCT
This sequence comes from Teleogryllus occipitalis, assembly GCA_011170035.1. NCBI lineage: Eukaryota > Metazoa > Arthropoda > Insecta > Orthoptera > Gryllidae > Teleogryllus > Teleogryllus occipitalis. Next base: position 2,946 of record BLKR01002719.1, read on the forward strand.
CTCCAGTTCGCTCGAAGGCTACCTTGGCACTCCCGCTGCCCGGTGTCGCAGCGACGTCACTCCAGCTTCTCTCGTACGATTCACCTGCCCGTCACACGTTCGGTCAAACCAGGCCCTTCTCTCGTACGCTTCGCCCGGCCGTCACGCGATCGGTCAAACCAGGCCCTTCTCTCGTACGCTTCATCCGCTCCCGGCCCCCGCTTCTCTTTTTTCTTCGTCCTCGCCACGAACGTGTATGCCCGCGCTCCAAGTCTCTGGCACGTCGCAAAATCGGATCTTTGCGTTACTACACTGGGCGTCGCAGCTGCACTTCGGATGGCCGCAGCGCTTATACCCGCAGTCTCCACTGGATTTCACAAAACTGTCCTCGGCACGAAATGAGCACTCTTGAAAAGAAACGTTTACTGTTCTTACTTCGCCCTGACCGCTTTCTTTCTAACCAGCTTGCAGCGGATTACCAATTTGTTCGTATTGCTACTACATTCCTATACCCACTAATCCTCCACGCTCGCACCACTCAATTATTCACTTTCACTACCAAATTCGTAGAGAACTTACGCGTTCGCCTACGCTACCAGACTCCTAGAACTAGTGCTTTCGCCCGTGTCGTCGGATTAACAGAGAAGGAGGCAGCTCTGCGCCGCTCCGCCGTACAAACGCGGCCCCGACGTCACAGAACCCCCCCTTGCGCGCCGCCCCTTTCCCCGTCGAAACCACCCCTCCGCCGCTTCCGGCCGCCACCGGCAGGTCGCGCCTTTCTTCCTCCGTGCCGCTCTCCCGATGATGTTAACCACTCCGTCACCGTCGAAGATGCGTGGGCGCCGTGTAAGTCTGTGGCCAGGCCACGAACGTCACGTTTTATATATATATATATATATATATATATATATATATATATATATATATATATATATATATATAAAAGTTCATGTCAGCAACACCTCATCAGCATTCCCTCAATTCTATTTGTAAATGTACAAGGAGTTTGAGGAGCTTTTTATAAATAATCTGTGAAGTTATTTACATCGCTAACAAGAGAGAAATGAAAGACGGTGGAAAGATTCCCAACCCACTGGAGGAACATTCTGGATTCGCCCTACCCATCGCGTGTCGGTCTTTTGGTCGCATCAAAGGCAGCGAACATTCGCTGAACACGTCAGCTGGTCGGGATTGGGCGAGCACTAGCTCGCTGCTCCGCGAATGCCGAATGTGTGGAGCCGTCTTTATGTCCACTCGAAAGCTCATTGCGCTGCGTGTAAGGCGAACACTGAAAATTAGACGCTCGGCAAAGAGAAAGCAATTCATCCCTCGGAGACCACGAGCAGTCGCTCGGTACTCGTCGAGTTTTTCGTATCGTGGGGAGTGTGATACATTTGAAGATATCTCCATTTGACAGGTTAGAACTAGCGAGAAGTTCTAGGTGGTCTGGGTTGAAGGAGACCTATATCAATGGTGAGGCGAGTGAGATTGTAAGTTGAACAACCTGTTGAATGAAATGGAAAAGTTGGGATGTGCGCTGAATATTTGCAGCAGAAAAGGTTTTTGGCTGCTCATGGAACATCACATGGAACTGCCCTCAATAAGGTTCCGTACGCCATTCGTGATAAGAAACCGTTATGTTACTGAAAATCTGTTAACATTTCGTACCACTTCCCTCTCCAGATGTACACTCGAAAAATGGTAGTCCAAATAAAATACCAAGTGTCTAGTAGGGCTATTCGGCGATCGTTAGTTTCTTATGCTAGTTCCACAACATTCTGTTAACTAGGATTGCAATACAAAACTGTTTTTCAACTTCAATGTAATGAAATGTTTGATTGCCGAATCATCAGGATTGTTCATGAAGAACGATGACGATTCGTGTAAAAGATTTCATTTCTCAACCGAATGCTTCTATTTGTGCCTGATATATCAAATCGTCCAATGACTTCTTTCCTTTGTCTTGTGTTTTGCCTTAGTAGTAGAAAGTCTAGATTGTAAATAATGTAATGTTTTATGTTGTCTCACTGTGATATCCTCAAATTACAACCAAGCAAAATATTATTATGAACTTAAATAAAAACCTACAATTATGTGAACAACATAAAATTTTTGTGAATAATGTTATTATTTATTGTGTTACCCAATGTATGCCCACAAGCACTACACTGCTCAAGTTAGTGAACAGGAGTGTGAATAGAGTGGTATTGAATTATAAGGTGAGCGAGACTATTTAATTGCCTCACATTTAACTTTGAGTAATTGTAATTAAAATTAAACTCAGAAAAAATTAAACTCTTATTTTACGTGACATTGCCTACTTGTTATGTATCGTTTCATTTTCTCAAAATATATTAAAATTATGAGTTGCGGTAACTTAGGTTGATTCAAGGAGACTGCTCAGAAAAATGGGTGGTTGACAGGGGTGTAGCCATGCTGGTGCAACCGGTGCTCGACACCAGGCTCTCCGAAGGCATGTGCCCCAAATGAGGACACCTGCCGACCCCTAATAAAAATGCGAATGGCAATGAGGTCCCAACCCTCTGTACCGGGGCTGCTGAGGCGTAACTGCGCCTCAGGTGGTTGACAGAATTTTTTAGTGGCCCTGAAGCAATACAAGTATATACAATGCATTTCACGCTGATGATAACACATGTTTCTTAATCTTGATGCTCGCTTCTCTTATTTGCTCTTCTTCAAAGAAAGCCGCGCATCTCACATTAAATACGGAAATCACGAGTGAACTGTCGGGAATGACATCTCATAGGAATAAACTATTTGACCTCCGAAAACAGATTCCAAATTCGAAAACTCGAATCTTCGGTTGATATTGGTGTTTCTTTGTCATTCGAATCCTTTTCTTTTCAGATTTATAAATTCTCCCTGCTGTGCTCCAAGCTTTCGAATGAAAATCAGCACCAAATTCCGCATTTTCAGAACCGATCTAACGACATTTCTTAGAAAACGACTCGATTTCTTTTTGTACGGATGGTGCTAAATAAACTGAATAACATGACGTAAATGTCATTTTGAGGTATTCTTTTGTTGTTGTTGTTTAAATTAAACACAATTTTTTTCTCTCTAATGTCAATATTTGATTACGGACATTTATTACATATTATTCAAATAATCTCTTATGAAGTTTCTCGAAAAATCGAAAGTTTTGGGTAAAATGAGCTTCAAAATGACCATTTTCAGAAACCGTTTAAAATTTACCTTCATTTCCCATCAAATTGTGGATAATGAACCAATTTGCTAAAGCTCTTTAAAAGAATGGACAACATTTCATTTATATCTCAAAGAAAATTGCATTTCTCTCTCAAGCTGAATTTAAATAAGTAATTTTCATCGCCATAATATACGAAAATTATTTAAACACTTGGAATTTGAAAATGAAACGGTTTTCAAGAGAGCGGGTCAAAATATAATGGGCAATATGAGAACAATTACAAGAGTGATGTGTGTCATACCTAGATAATGTCAAAGAATTAGGGTACAAAATAAGTTTCAAGATTCATTTTCTGTTTTGTCATATGAACAAATTGTCTAGCAAACTAAGTGATGTGAATGCGGAACACGATAAAAGTTTTCAACGAGGCATCAGCGACGTTTTTAAATAATCGCGGGTTACTGCTGTACGTGAGGAACCACATGATACAAACGAAAATATACTTTTCGACATTTCAGAGATTGAAAAAGGAACAATTATGGTGATTATATTACGGTATTCTACATTTTTCACTTCTTATGAGTTTCTATAAGTTTTTCTATCCATTGCATGTTGTTATCCCGTAATAACTTGCTTTCCTATACAAAAATCACATGCGGTCGAAATTTCATGTCAAAATTGAAATTTTTTTCATCACGTCAGAACGTTTCACTGATGATTGATAGGCAAATCAGCAACAGCTTATTACATCTATCATGTGCAAAACACCTTTTGGCAAGTTTCTTTTCGAAGAGCAATCTGGCGCATTGCAATTAGCGACCCAATGGTTGTGAACGACTATGTTCACGTGAGTCACAAGATTGAGGTGATGCACCCGATCGCAACTAACGGTTACAGGCCCTCTGTTCCGTAGCTTCCTAGAACTCCAAGCTCTGCGGTGAATCACACTTTAAATCGCCAAGAACAAAGCTCATACAATCATGTCTTAGGTCGTTAACCCGTAGATCCACAGTGCAACCGTAAAGGCGATTTTCTAAAGCCTTATCTTTTTCCGGTCATGTTTGTTTGCACGTCATTACGTTTAGAAGTTTTAAAGATAGAGTACTGCATCACAACTCTATTATTGTAGTATTAAAATAGTATCAATTGATAATCATAATCGAACAGAAACTCCCCGAAACGTACTTTACGTGCAATGGTGGGTTAACGAACAAGCAGTATAGGCAATTTCTAGGGCCACCGACGGGCAGGGGCCCCGATGACATGAAACTATTTAAAATGATTTAACGAGTTAAACACTTTACTTTTGTAACCATGTGTTAATTTTCTAGGCATTTTGAGCTCGTAAATGCAACTGTCAAATTCGATGACAGCATACAGCGAAAGCGAAAGTGAGTTCATTTTGAATCGTGAAAACTATATTTTTTATTATTGAATAGTCACTTTTTTGTTTACTGGTTTTCGAAGACTTCAAAAATTTAATAAAATAAAATCTTGCATAAACTTTTTTAGATACGTTAAAGTATAAATTTAGAATGCATGTTCTAATACCACATAATACCGTGAAACCAGAATACCGTATGGTCAATGAAAGCGTCTCATTTGCAATCGCCTAGGGCCCCATTGAGTATTAATCCGCTACTGTTAACGTGCAGTATGCACGAAACCCAAATATTTCCGGATATGGAGTCAATCGGAAAATGATAGAAGTCAGTGTCACTTTCTAGTAAAGAATTCATACCTCTCCTTGGACATTCGTTGCGGCGTAAAGGGGCTGCTCAGGTGCTTAACTCAGTTGAATTTTTTATATAGTAATTCATTACGCCCACTTGGATTGCTGTCAACCTTCCCCTTCCACTTTCTGTATTTCCTTAAATATCCACTTCTCACTCCCTTTTCTCAACAATATTTTCAGTACACAATTATTACTCGTCAATAGTACGTTCTGAAATTAGACTACATTTTTTTGTTTCTACCATTATTTATAATTTCAATATATTTTTCTTTTGGACTTCTGCGAGCAGGAGCCAGTTACCCTCATCACCCAAAAAGTTCGGTCCAATGATTAACTGTCAGGCTCTTGGGGTGAGCAGAAGGCGAATCCACCCAGGTCACAACCATAACACGATTCGTGGGTTAACTACCTTCTTCTGTATTAAAAGAATAGTTCACTTGATCGACACTCGTTACTTTTTCTCTATCACATACAGAATGCATACTAATTATAACACAAAGCAATGCACCTAAATGACAAAAAGATAACAACTCCATGTACCAATGTTTTGGCATGTAAGTTTCACCCAGTAATCACCTCACATGCATCTGCACCAACTTGCACGAAATCTGCAAAGGGGCAACAGATTTTTATGTAGATTATATTGCTGATCAAATTTTCATGCTTCATAGATTGTACTTGCGTAGTTATCATTTGACTCATGTATTTCGTAGTTATCCGTAATATTTTGAGTTCTCTAAACATTCTAACAATGAGCGATGAATACGAAAAAAGTGGATCTAATTTGTAAATTATCATGAGATATTTTGTTGCTTTAAATCAGAAAGAATAATTATCGGCTACATTATTATTTTTTGTAACCATTTGGTTATTGATCTTTACACTGATCAGTCACCAGTACATATTTAGCTACTGACGCCCAGCAGATCCCTTTATCACCTTTGACCTCCTTTAACACATTCAGGTCGTAGACTCAGCACAACTTTTTCCCACTTTAGGTTGTAAGGTTTTGGGGAATATTTGAAGGGTCGTATCTTCTAAATCAGTAAATATAGAAGAACGAACGTAAAAACGGCATGATATAGGCAAATGTACAGTATGAATCGCGCCAGTAGATTCTACTGGCGTCGTAATATAAGGCGACCTCTCGGCGCCCGTAGATTCTACGGACAGCAACCTAAATGTGATAAAATTTCATAATTTCTCAAGGGTTTGATAGCAATCCTTTTGGGAACCCCTGCAATAAACAAAGGAGAACATCAAAACCGAGAGAGTGTCCTGCGAATTTTATTTTTTATTTTTTTAATTTATTTTACGTAAAAAAAACAGTTCAAACTGCGTATGACGTGCTATGGGGAAAAGTGAATTGCGTGCACATTTTGAAAATTCTGTGATCCCTACACTAAGTCATATACTACTTAAATTAAATTAAAAATAAATAAATAAAACCCTCGCATGTAATAAAATCTATTTTCAAGGATAAATAAGCAATAAATTTTGGCTCTTATCCATGTTGTCCTTCGGAATAATATTTCCTGCCGCGAAAACATGGAAACGATATTGCGCCGGGACTTCGTGCTCTTGAAGATCCTTATCCAACTCGGCTACGCAGGCTGGCTAACGTTTTAATGCAAAAAAATGTAGTTAGAAGGTATAGTTATGTACTTTACTAGTTTTCTAAGTTAGTCTTTACGAACGAGGCCGGAACGTTAACTAAAAGCGTAGCAATAGCTATGCCGAGTAATCAATTGACCGTTTCCTTAAAGACTCTTTGCGTGTGTATAGCAAATATATGTTTTGTTATTTTAAAAAAATATACCACAGTTTCAAAATAAATATTTTATAACCATCACTTCCAAGAAGTTGGCCAGAAGACATCATTCGTGTCTTCTGGCCAAGCCTTTGAGTGCGTTTGCTCGTTGATTTTGTTCAGGAATTTCGATGCAAATGTACTAGAAAATATTCTTGTCCCTTACTAAATTTTCTAGGTACGAAAGCCCGAAGCTGTATTTCAATGCCTTCTAAATTAAGAGCACTACATCAAGAATTTTTGTTGTAAATAGCAAAGTATAAATAACGATATTGTTGATGAAATGATTTAATCTAGCGAAAAATTAGAATGAACGTATATCTATTTTAATAAGCTAAAATGGAAATAAATTATTTAAGTAGATTTGCACGCCCACGTAGGTTAATGTTCGTATTATTTGAAACAATACCGTACCATCGCGGTAATTCCAAAAAATGTAATTTTAATATCAGTGTACCAATACAACATTTCATATAAATTATGTGCTTAATTATGCTGAAGGATGCAGTTCTGTAGCAGCTAGCCAGCAATTCATCGATTTAAATGCAATGCTGAAAAAATCCGCTCCAATTATTTTTAAGTCTGCTGCTACGGCCAAGGATGTATTAATTTGTTATTTATGTTGTGAGTTCTTTGGTATGAAGCAAAGCGCATGAATGAAGATAATCAACAAAAAAATTATAACTTAAAGAAAGTGCTTCGAAGAAATCTACTGACCCGTCATTGTGCTTGAGACCAATGCTTCTTACGAGACCTACTGTCTCATTCGCAAATAAAACAGATATTTGGGGATTCTTGTTTATTATCATCAATATATTTAAAAAAAACACGAAAAGTAGCTGTAAATTCTTACTCGTGATGCCTGTATTGTGTTAAAGATTTCCCTCTTGGGAGAGTCTTCCCTTTTTAACGGGGATCCTCAGTTTTATAACTAGTTTCGACATAATCCAATCTCTCACAATCATTCATTTAGTGACGCCTGTGTAATCACTTGGGGCTCGTTTTACTCACGTGTGTTGTCGAAATCAGTATCACTTGAGGTGCCATTCTTCGATTTAAATAGAGTAACTTCTTACACGGTTATCGAATCGGGAGCTTCATTACTACTTAAATGTCTGGTATTGAAGCTCCCGGTTGGATAACCGCGTCACAGCTGATCTTTCAGAAATCACTCCATTTAAGTCGGAGTATAATGTCTGGATCAAATCCGCAGAATCCACTGTACAGACGGCATTTCACTTGCATTGTAATATAAATATCAAATTCAGTAACTAAGGAACATTGAATTCAGTAAGAAAATACAGAATGACAATGGGAATTCGGAATATTCCTCTCTCTTCCCTACAGTAAATAAATAATATAATGTAGGCAGTTTTGAGAACAAAACATTGTTTTGGAAAATTAGGGTTGAATGTAAAAATTATTCAATGAAGCAAAATAAATGCCATTTCTGTTATTTCATCAATGCAATAATTACAAAAATGTTTATTTTATTCGCATCGACATCGAGGCTAATTAGCGACTACAACATACAATAATTTTATGTACAATGATAAACACAGTTTCTTCTTACAATCATGGTGGAAATACATGAGTGGGTTCCTCCGGTGCACCAATTTTAGCTGTTTCTGCACAAAGAGTATATCTGCACATCACCAGTGTTTCTGCACATCACCAGTTTGCGTCACGAATCACGTGACCACAGCACGGACACTTCCTTTGAAAAGCCAAACCACACGCTGGCCACGAGAAGTGTTGAGAAATATTTTCAAAGTGGTACAGTTTTCAACCGTAAACAACCAAAACTAACAGGAAGGTGTTCAACATGCAATAATTCAAAGAAATGCTTCATAAATGTATTTCAATGCCTTGTAACGAGATGATAATTTTCGTACCTGGCTGCATTTAAAATTCCCGCCAATAGTGACGCAAACTAGTGTCTGAAGCTCATTGGCTGAAGTCGGATACGATGCACAAGAGCACCCTCCTCCCACACTGACACTTACTATGTTTACTCACATATATCGAAACGACTAACATTTGAAGGCGTTTCTTTACAATCATACATAAAGTTGGCTTCATATATTATTGAACACATCGATTATTTTACAGAATTGGAGAACGTTTCTTTGGAATACTAAGAAATTGACTATTAATAAGTTTTAAATTGGTTGTCACTATTATACTTGATTTTTAAATGTTTTTCAGTCCCCTTTTTTTAATTTAGGACAACCACAATAAATACATCCAAATTTTTATATCATAATTTTATTTTGTTAAATTCGACAATTAGTTATAGACTCATATTACCCCCGCCACGGAAATCTTTAGTAAAAAGCGAAAGATTTATACTATCTGACGGTTGATAAGAGTTTTTTTAAAAGAAATTCACTGTTGTTTCATACTGTTTGTCTTGCACTAACGTAAATCTTTCCGGTCTAAATTTGGGGCATATGTTGATGTTATGGTGTAAGTTGATTTGAGTTTTGCATAATTGACAGAGGTGGAGAAGAATTTTGGAATAGATAAACATGACTTAGTTGAGAAAATGTTAACATATACTCGTAGATCAATAACATATGTTAACATACATATAAAAGAAAAAATCACTGTACGTAGAGCAGTGAAAGTTGTTTCGTGCCTGAGATAGTAAGTTGCACCCCCTCTGGACGCCACTGTGCCCAGCATCCTTGCTCTCCGCCCGTCTTGATCTCACACGTGTTTCTAAGTGGAAAAGCGTAAGTGCTTTTATGGGGGCTTTTGAAGACGTCAGGGCGAGACGGGACACAGGCTCCCAAAAATAAAAAGTAGGACGTGGGAGAGGGCTACCCTGCCACGGCTGTCGGGCACACACCTCTAGCTTAGACCAAATAATTCTTTACTCTAACATCAATTCGATACAGGAATAGGCACACTTTAGGAATCACGAACAGTGAATGAACAATACTAATTAGAATTAGCAACTTACATTTATGTACAGAAGATGTCAATAAAGAAACGGAAATTGCAGTGAGTTGTATCTTTAACGATCATATTACAATTCATATCTTTATCTCACAGCCGCAGTAGTAATATCTGTACAGCTTTCGTAATTCAGTCTCATTCCGATAGGGGCTAGAATGACGAGTATTTTAATTCTGTAGTAGTATTTTTCTAATTTACACGTGTCTTAAACAAAGATTTTTCTCTCAACATTTAAGAATTCGTTATGCTACTTATTACGGGCTCGTGAAACTTGAAACCATTGTTGAATAATATAACGTATTTCATGTATGGAAAGGAAGGAATTATTTATTGGGAATTGGTATTAACGGTGACCCGCAGAAACCCAGAACGGTTGGCGACTCTTAACATTAATCCGTTACTGATTTTCGTCACTTATCTCTTATGAATTTTGAATTGGAATAGCAATAACGACGCAAACATACTCAAATACAACTGCTAAACCAGATAACAAATCTCAATTTACTCTTGACAGTTTTTTATTACAACAATAATTCAAGCATGGGAATACACTTCAAACATTTTGAAAAAGAGTTCAATGTGTTCAGTAACCACTCAGAGTAAACCATCTAGCTTTATGACAGAACTTAACTTTATTCGTTTACAATTTCAAATTCTAATTCCAATGAGTATTGTCGTTATTTCTGACGAAAGAGTATAACTGTTTCTGACATTCTTCACCAGCATTAAGTTTCTCTCATAAAAATGTAGTTCAGCAAAACGGATCTTTTCTTTGTCAACTTCCATTTCATTCATGTGATCGATAGTTACTAGTCAATATAAAATTTCGGTACTCTAAACAATGGCTTTGTACGCCTTACAATATGTTAGACTTATTAAAGCCTAATGAGGCTGTTAACAATACTTTCTAAAGCTTCCTGTAAGATCTTGAAGCAGAGTGATTAACTCAGACTACGTCAATTTCCACTAATTTCAACTTCAATTTCCTTGAAGTTACGAACGATACTCCACGGTTAGAAATACTTTTGTCATCCACGTTGGTACTTAGCAGGGCAAGTTAAAAGAGGATTTACCATTAATTGGTAGACCATCTGACACATACATTTTTAATTCGAGTTTCACGCAAGGTGATGCAAATCAGCAAATGTAAAAATAATTCGTGTCATTTGGCAACACTGTACTGATTACATTGCGTTTATCTGTATAGCGTTTCGGAAACATCTCGAACAGCTTACCCAACTGTTCTCTGAGTGTATGCGACTTACAGCGTGTGATCCACGATATTGACAGTAGTGAAATACCGCTAAACGAACGACGATGTTTGGGAATATTTTGCACTGGTTCGAAGCCCAGCCGTTTTCCAAAGTTGCGGGCATTATAACGGCTTTGCAAGTGATAATTTATGTTTCGTATTACTTCGCCGTCAGTAAAGTAAAACCTAAAGTGATCAATGAAGTCATGTTCTTCACTGACCAAGGAGCAGGATGTCAAGAGCACAACGAAAACAAGGGACGTTGCTACAATGAAGGCTGCGCTTATTCCAACATCAGGTAATTTAAATCTCAAATCATCTCCAGAAATTCATTATTGCATTAATATTTTTTGTGTTTGATGACTTGAAACGGGGGAAAAAAGTAAATTCAGAATATTTTAATAATCAGTGATTTCAAATGCAAAGAGAAGACTTTGTTAGTTTCCGTGTGATTGAAAACTAGTTTTAGATTTTATCTTTATCATATAGCAGCGTAATAATTGAAATAAATACATGACTACTTGTCAAATTTTAAGTACTTTTTCTGAGTAAATTAATTATTGAGTATCTCTTCTCTTCAAAACAATAACATTTGTCAAAATTAGATTTGTTTAAAAAATGTAATTTACTCGATTGAATAAGAAGTGAAAACTATTAAGAACATTATATCTGGACCCACGGTCTCCCACCCGGTCCCGCTCGGCTGGGCAAACGTAATATGATATGACCAGCATGAAAAAGCGTGTGCTAGTGAAAAAACCGTGATGTGTTTGGAAAAAGCGGAGCATAGTAAAAAAGTAATTAAGTATTATTTTAAATGTCAGTATCGAAACAGATACATTTATACAGATTTTAATCACAAACGTAGTCTGTTGGTTATCAAATTTCAGCAGCCGATATTGTATATGATATTTTCGGAATCATGTGTTTTCGGATGTACCTATCTCTGCAAAATTGTTTAATTTTTTGCAGCGTGAGAGTTTCCGATCTTCATGAGAGCTTGTTTTCAAGTTCACCGTGAAAAACGCTACACTCTTTCTTACACAGTCGAAAACATACTTTATATTCGTTTGACTTTACCTTGCAGAGCATGTTATTATCACGTTCCCATTTAATGCTGTATTTTGTTAACCGACGTCTTCCTAGTTTAATTTTCTTAATGGGTGTGTCTTGCGCTGACAAATCCAAACTGTTCGAAGAACTATCAACTTTACTCATCTTCAAACAAAGCGTGAAGAAATATCAGCACAAAAGTAAAGTACAATTAATTCTCCAAGAAGGGTATTAGACAATTCCAATATACGAAGCGAGTATTAAGTACACGATTCGTTAAAAAATGAACAGCGACTTGTGATCTGGGATGACGTCGGTCGACACCACTAGTTCGATAGCCCATGATGCAATGCGACGACGTAGTTCACCCGACGATACGATTCCCCCATGGTGGAAATTATTTCCACCATGGATTCCCCCTTTGCATTATGCGACGACAGACTCTCCCACTACTCTCGCTGAGATTTCTTTAGCGGGTTTGTTTGTGGGTTTTTTTTTTTTTTTGGTTCAAAATTTTTTTGTTCAAATCGAACGATTTTCCAAATTTTATACTAATGCATATTTTTGATTGCTCATTCCGTTATGGAAATTAAAGATTTTATTGATGGCTCATTCCGAAATTAAAAGGACCGAGAAACTTTTTATTTCAAGTGATTGCTATTTTAATGTCGTTATTTCTGTAAGCATTTCTTATTAATAAGAAGTTTGAACTTAAACCATTAGTTGTAATAAAAGTTTCTTTCACCATTTTTTAGTTCATAATGTGTTGAAAATCTTACTATTTATTATTTTGGTAACTATCAAAAAAGTCATTTTTATTCTGTGTCTTTGATCACTAAATAAAATTCTTAATTTGTCAAAAACAAACACTTTCGCTTTTCGCCCATCATTTTCCCATAAGAACAAAAAAAAAGAAAAAGAGAGAGAAAAAAAACACTTTCAACAGTCCATTGACCGCAAACTCAATTCCCTCCCACAAACGAATTATTCAAGAATGACCCCAATTTTGATGAGAAAAATATGATCACCTGCGTCCGGGATTGGCTCTGATACAGGCGCGGCCCGTCATTAAAGGCTGTAAGGCGGAGCCCCTCCTACTGAAATCACCTCCTAAAAGAAATTTAAATACATATTTGTAAATGTATTTATTTATTAACAATGAATTTCTGAGTTATTATGTAACAATCATATCAACATTTTTCTTTGTTCGTTTAACGGCCGTCCGTAATACATTTGAAGTTGTTGACAGGGAAGACCAAGAAGTGACGTCATGCATTCACAGCACAGGCTTACCGGCGGACGAAGGCTGCGGCCTAGCAGCCTTCAAGGGTGGGACCTAGGGTCTGAAGAAGGGCTTACTCACGAGATAGCGTTACTATGCAGCTCAGCGAGTAGCATTGCTCATCAACTAGTTTTCCCAATATGCGGTAGGAGCGCTACTTCCTTAAGCCTTTATCAGAAGCCGGAAGTCTTCTGGACTGTAGTCTTCATTATTTTATTTTTTAAAATTTATTTTACGTCAAAAAACAGTTAAAACTGCGTATGACGTGCTATGGGGAAAAGTGAATTGTGTGCACATTTTCAAAATTCTGTGATCCCTACACTAAGTCATATACTACTTAAATTTTGAAGGAAAAAAAAAACCATGTAATAAAATATATTTTCAAGGATAAATAAGCAATAAATTTTGGCTCTTATCCATGTTGTCCTTGGTGATCGGAAGAGATTATGTGTAGAAATGCAATGTAATGCATTTGCAGTTTTCCCCGTTTAGAAAACCACAAGCCGCGACTGCTCTGATATCTGCAATAATCCTAGTTTGACACGTTGGCAGTTTTCCACCGCTCGCTGCTAATCGTCTTTCAGGCGAATTTGCGAGTACATCGAGAGCAGCCGCTCCACGCTGGACGTGTGCATCTACCTGATCACCTGCCACGACCTGGCCAACTCCATCCTGCGCGTGCACCGCCGCGGCGTGAGCGTGCGGGTGATCGCGGACTGCGACATGGCGGAAGGCTCCGGCTCCCAGGTGGCGGTCTTCAGGCGCTTCGGTAGGCCAAATGAAGGGCGGTGCCGGCGCTAGGCACGAGCGGAGCGGGCCATGGTCGGGACTCATGGGAAAAAATTGAAAAAGAAATTAGAACTCCAGAAAATCGTTATCGTAATTGTATAAGACGCGGTCTGATATTTCGTAAAATTTGCAATTGAATTTTTACTTTAAGTAGTCAATTACAATCATTACTTATAACGTAGGTTACTATGCAATGAATCAAATGACGCTAACATTAAAATAGGTTCTACTGAAATTCATTTTTATTACTTCATGTATCTAACAAGTGATTTTTATTAAATACTAACTAAACACAACAAAATTCTTTAGTGTTTAAGCTCACCGTGGAAATTGCATTATTTGATCATTATATACTTTTACTATAAACTATTATTTAAAATATATTTTCAAAAAAATTTCTATTTTAAACGTAATTTTTGTTATGTGTGTGTGTGCGTGTGCGTGTGTGTCTGTGTGTCCTCGTTTCAGCTTTGCCCAGGGCCCAAAATTGTCTAGCTCCGGCACTGTTTGTAGGGTTCGGGAGGGAAATGATGGGAGTCGAGAAATAGACATTCTTGAGATACTGATGTTATCTTGTAGTGCAAGTAGGCTTTATTACTAAGAAACTGGCCCTGTAAAACGATTGAGTTAGGTAAGTCATCAGATTTGTTGCATTGAGGTAAAGAGATGACATCACTTTTCCCTCTTGCATCAAATCTGTTTGTTCTTTTTCAAAACAGTTCAGGTAGCTAGTTAATATATAAAAATATATTTTTCAAATATATGTAGTTATAATAATATAGTATAATAGTAGTTAATTAACTAGCTTTCTGATAACCTTTTGTTGACGCAGAAATTTGATAGAGTTTTTTTGATAAGTTTCACGTCGAGAATTGTACTCGTATGTATGAACAAGCGAATTTGACAAAAACGCCCGTTTTTCATTAAGCAAGTCTTTATTCACAGAAACTACGTATTCATAAATGCAGAATGTACACATGACAATGGAAAATTGCAATTTAATACATACGGGCCCGTCAGTAATTACAAGGATGACCCATTATTCGTCCTCTTTGTAATGAAAGTTGAGAGTAACATCAATGCGCTCGAAGGCTATTGGCATTTTAGGGCATAGTTAACTATACTATAATGGAAATGGAGTACGAAAGACTACAGACGAGTTCCTGCATCATACTTACACCACGTATCTGTGAATTAAATGCCATTGATATAGTTAATGATTGATAATTCACATTTATTGCTTTATAAAAACAATAATTTTGGAAAATGTTCCTACTCGGATATTTTTGTTTCCTATTCCAGGAATTCCAGTTCGGATGAAGAAGTCACCTTACCTCATGCATCATAAATTTTTTGTGGTTGACCACTGGATACTGCTAACGGGCTCTTTTAATTGGACTATGCAAGCAATCACTGGTAACTGGGACAACGTAATTGTAACTTCAAGGCGTGATATAGTAGAGCCATTTGATAATCACTTTGCTGCCTTGTGGGATGAATTCACAGCCACAGGGTAGTCAATAAATAAGTTCAAAATCATATTTCTCAGGTCTAAGAAATGTATCCAGTTTATATGAAATAAATGTTTGCTAGTAAAATGAATACTATTTGTTTAATTAAAATCATTCACTTCATTCCTTCAGATGAGAAACAAAAATATTGAATTTTGAATAAAAGGAAACTGATATTTGCGTACAATTACGTCATCATATCTACAATTTAATTTACTTATCGTCAAAAACAGCAAAAAAATGTGACATTTGGGGAAGAAGAATGTTAAACGGCACTTGTTTCCTTGAGCTCCAAAGTAATGACACCACTCGTTTACTCCAGGTATAGTTGAATTACGAGTGTGGATAAATGTATCAACAAACGTGGTTGGCAACATTTGAAAACTCAAAATTTTCGATTCCAAGTATGAAGGAAATGTATTTCTATCGCAAACGAACAACAGATTTGATTTTATAATTGTTATTACAAAATGATCACTCCCGCAACTAGCAAAAAACGAGACCTCAACAAAACGTACGGATAGCAGTGACGGCTGGTGCCTCAACAGACTGGAGGTTGCACATCCATCGAACATATAGATAAAATCGTACGCAATTCAAATCAATTAAAAAACTAAGTGAAATAAAAGTCTATATTGAAACACTACTTACATAATGTTTTGCTTTGGGTCCGCATAAGGCATAGACACCTCCCGCGCACGTGGTTCTGGCTTTGATTTCCACTGGGCACTTAAATTCGACTCCAGTACATCGCAACAAGCACTACTTTCACACAAATAAAATTATTTTATTTCGAACAATTCACTACCCTGATATATTTGGCAATAATGAAAGATCTTCGACACACATTCATATTCATATTGATCGGAGGAACCACGGAAAAATACCGATCGGAGCAGCGACGCCGACTACCGACCGCCGCGCACCGCGACAGCGCTAGCTGCCTGGTTGCCTAACCAAAAGGCTCTATCTTCCCCGTGTCAAATCGAAGGACCAAGGAGTAAAGCAGTAAATTCGTTAATACAGCCAAGAGCGTGGTGCAATTCCTGGCAAGGCACCAGACACCGAAGAGAGCGCCAGTTGGACGCTCTTTGGTTTCAAAATGATTTCATATACATCGATATTGCTGCAATATCTTGAATAATGAATGTTTTAAAAGGAAAATGTATATTCCTAAGATATTGTGAGACCTTTTTCATTTTCTGGGGGTTGTGCAACAGTGCAACCTAAGCACGAGCCGCCACTGACGGATAGTGAAACTTCGTGTAATTTCAAAAGCAACACAAGGTTCTAACTCAGCATTGCTCAAGGGATCAAGGGATACGGGACCAAAACTCTTATCGCGATACCGACATAGGTGATTCAGGGCATCAATTGATGTCACTGCACCGGGAAGTCCAAAGATTCGTGTCCTGATGTTGGCAGGATTTTCGACGCCAGCTTTGTCGAATTCAGGCACTATCTGGAGGAGAATTCTAGCGGCTGGCTGCTCCAATCGGTAGTTTTCCGTGGTTCCTCCGATCAACACCAGGCGAATGCCGAAGTAGTACCGTAACAAACGAACCGCGCTTGATCTTTCCTTCCTCTTCCTTGTCCTATCCTCATCACTTACACGCACTACACTACCACATATGCCGGGAGACCAGATAGGAGCTTAGAGCTGGTCCCGATTGGGGCGGTGCTCGCTGGTTGGGGGAAAATCCCGCAAGCCGAGGGTAGGACCAGTGGCGTTTTCTTTAGGTGTGCAAGTCGTGTGTCAACGCCCAAGGATAATAACGCCCAAAAATAATTTTTTTCTTCGAATTTATTTTAGATTTTTTTATTTTATTCGGTCTTCCGTGCGATCGGTACCAGCACGTCCATGCAACGCAGCACAGAGCACTCACGGACCCACTTTGTCTATGCAACGCAGGCAGTGCGCGAGCGCAGTTACGAACAGCAATTTCACTGTTGCAACACTTTGGAACTTCTTCCATTGCGACAACCTAAACGTGCAAAAACTTTCTCGATTTTACCCGTTATTGTTATCGATACCACTATCGATTGCATTAACGTTCTTGTGCACAAACTCTATTCTTCGCTGCGCGTTGCAGCTTATAGCGATTCTCATGAAATTAATGTCAAAGAGTAAAGATCTCTTTAGAGACCTCTTTAGTCTATGTTAATGTCATTTTTTGATAAAGAGAGTGAAAAAGTGGAACAATATTTTTAAATAATTGCTTTCCTTTCCTTTCGTACAAAGAAAAGAAACAAGTATTGGGTGATCGTGTCCTAACCTGATAACATTTCTGAATTTAATTTTTAAAACGAGAACCGAAGAATGGGAAAAACCTCGAGCATGTATTTTTAAAGACCTTAAAATGTAATATTCCATTCTTTGCTATAGAAAATACAACTTCCTCATTGTTGTTATTTTGCGACTATCTTTCTCTCATTCTTCGAACATTATAATTTAAAATAAATAAGGATTATGCTTACATAATTAAATTTTACTCTAAATACGTAAGCGAAAAGAGTAGTTGGGGGTTAACACTTTCCTTCACTGCCAAAGCTCTAGATCCAGGGATAGGACAAATGTAGAATCACCATCCAGCGAGAAATCACCGCCACATCCAGAGGTAAAAAAATATGGACCACACTTACGGGACTATTGACCTAAGCTGTTGACTCCCCCCGGAATCACGAATCAATCTTATTGCGGAAGAGATCATTGGCCCAGAAGCTGAAGAATAATTCCATGCACATTTAGTCGCATACCAATCGTCTTATTATATAATTATCAGTGATGAGGGGACACTTTAACGAAGTCATCGTGAAATTAAGATGTGTCGAATATCCGTCCCTACCTTTCTGAAGCTAGGGTTTAAATTTCAGGTGGGGGAAAACTGGAATTCATTCGACTACGATCCATATTTGGAGAAAGATTCTGATTTTACTTTCTTGCTCTTACCCACCTAAAAAGAGAAAGTATTGTAATTATGTGCAGGAAATCTGCGAAATTTCGACACAAGAATTATTGTGGGGCCCTAGTATAGAAAAAGTGGATAAATGTGGTTGAGACAGATAGGAATGATTGCCTGCAATTTATGCACAGAGGCGTCATTTGGTTACGATAAGGGTGCCGTCTTGGTACTGTGTAGATAGTAGTCCTCTTCATCTCTTTTCTTAGAAGTCATATTGGATTGGTCTTGCTTGTCTCTGATTAATGATGGGAGTCATTAGTAAAATTCTTTCAAATATTTTACTACGGATTGCTAGTAAGTTGATGGGTCTCTTGTCGGGGTTTGTTTGGTTTATGGACAGTCCGGTTTTGGCTCTCTTCCAGATAGAGGGCACTTTCCATTAGGTAAAGTCACTGAATAGTTTATTCAAAAAGTTTATAGCGTTGTAAGCAGTGCCTGACTTTGACGTTTGTGTGCCCTAGGCTGTCAAATAATTTAGCGCCCTTTTAATTTGATTTTTTTAAACCATTAAATCTATTTATAATATTTTGAATAAAAAAATGTTGTACGGTATTTGTAACCGACGCAAATATTGTGTACATATAAATAATTCTCATCTCGATATTGATTTAATAAATATACGATATTTTGTATTCATTTTATCTGTGTTTTCCAATGCATAATTAACACTTTCTTTTGTTACAAATATAAAAAGAAATCTTTCTATAAAAAACATTCAAAAGTTCGCCTTATGAAATTTAGCATCCGCCGAAATTCGCCCGTCCCCAAAAATTGCGCGGACCAGGCTGCAGCCTACTGGGTAATCTGGCACTGGTTGCAAGTTGATTTAGTTAATTGGTTCAGTCTGTTGAGGCGTATTGCTTTGGTTTTGTCTAGTACTTTCAGGCTTGTATCACGAGAGTTGCGTTGACGCGCGTCACCTAACGCTGATAACATCAGCTGTGACGAAGTTAGCGTCACTTAACGTTTGTCATAGATTAACTCAGTATCTTATGCGAAACGGCACACGAGCGCTCTTGCCGACGTGCGTTGTGCCCACAGCTGAAGTAAGACGCTCAAGCTACAACATAAGTCAAGATAACGCGTTTTCTACTTTTGAACGCGAACGCGCGACACGTTAAGTTGCTCTCGCAGTATAGAGAAAGTCTTGTACTGGTGCAGGAAAAAACGGCTATTGCCGCGCCCTGGTAAAAGAATTGTGGATCTTGCCACTACATGTAGTAAATTACTTCCTCTAACACGTTGTGTAGACAGAATTAATGTTTTGTGAGTCCTTGATATCGAAAAACCGATTCACAGCAAAACGTCTGTCCGTCCGAGGTCAACGCTAGCGCCTAAACCGTTCAGCCGATTTTCTCCAAAATTCATATTCCCCAATCGATTTGGCTCATGTCGCGTCCCCTTAAATTTGAAACCCATATTTTAATTTTCGGGGGTTCTTTACATCAAGTCCCTCGCACATTTTCAAAAAATGGGTCCAAATGTTTTTATTAAAATTTGCCGTCGGACAGAGTAAAGCCACAGATTAGATATGTAGTATATATTCTGTGGTAAAGCGGTGCAGGTCTCACGTTCATTGGAATACCAGATTTTTTGAAATTTGCAAAAATGCAATTTTTTGGGGCGTCATCCTACAGCTATAATATTGAAGATAGATATTTTTTCCTTAATGAAATGTTCCTTAAAGATATCTTGAAATAGGTCATGTTCAATTTTTCGAAAATATGGATAGTTTTCGAGTAATTTTGCGCGAAAGAGGCAATCTTTTTTAATTAATTTTTTGTTGTTGTCAAAAACAGCTCAAAATCTTTCCTTTACATTTTCCCCATATATGTGATAAAGGACTGTAAAAAATATGGTGCTAGTCCCAGTTTCGTTTTTTTTTTTTCTCTTCAAAATTGCAAAGCACATATTTAAAACTACAAATTTGAAGATATCTTTGCTTCACACAGTCTTCTGTAAAAAATTTGTTCTTTAAAAAAGGTTGTATATAATTTTTAGAAAAAATGAGTAGTTTTCACATAATTGCGCTTGAAATTTATGCAAGTTCTAAGAAAATTATCTTCTATAAAACTGTTCCAATTTTATAATGGATAAAAGAAGGGATGCTTAAAAGAATGGTCGAAGTCTCATTTTCATTGAACTCTTCATATTTTTGAAAATTGTAAAAACTTCAACTTTTGGAAACAACAAAATGGAAGATAGATTTTTGTCAACAAAACTTGTTCTAAAAAAATTGCTCAGTAAAAAAAGGACACACATTTGTTAGGGGAAAAAAAAGTAGTTTTCACAAAATTTCTGCTTGAAATTAATGAAATATACAGGTATCACACCAACTACAGGCCATGAGAAAAAATCCAGAGAACAGGAATGGATAAAAAATATATAACAAATAATTAAATTGTAATATTACAATTGCCTATTGAAATCCCAATATTAATTCGATTTTTAATCTATTCTACAATTTGTATTCTCAATGTTCTGATATATTTTCTTTCAAACAATCCGCAAACCTTAATTGAAATTAGCCCAAATAAGTTTCCTCTTAAAAATACGATTTAAAGGTAATATGAAAGAAAAATTGAAAAAATTGAGAACCATAATTTTGTACGAACTTTTATTTAACTTGGAATTTTACATTACCATCATATGGTGCATTGGGCAACAATGCAGCAATGGTCATTTGAGAAATTTATTGTTGACCGGCGACATGATGGAAAAGATAATATAAGGTGGTTTTATTTATATTCCATTAGTATTAGAATGCTCTCTATGTTTCATAAAATGGTATATTTAACTTTAATAAAGTCAGGAAGAATGAATAAACAGACATATATAAGGTAATGAAATTGTCGTTTTGAATGCAGTCATAATGCTGTATATAGGATGGCCTTTAGTTCTGGATGTTCAATTTACACGTGAAATTATCCTTACTTGCCTGCATGATGTACTGAAAATAACATGAGAAGGTATGAGCTGTTGTAGCACCTCTAGTTACTGGACTGTTGAGCATAATTTTTTTTTTCAACGGAAAAGAGAAAATACAATGTGCACGTTCTATTTCATGAACTTTATTAGCAGGTCAAAATCATTTTCACCACAGTGTCTTATTTTAATGGAAGATAATATAAACCATAAATTAACATAAGTTAAATAAGAGCAACTTAACCATTTCTCTCAGAAATCCAAAGAACCTTCTCAAGTAAAATCAGAACAAAGACTGCATGCAAATACTTAGCATCACAATGAATGTCTGTTATCTAGTATTGAGAGGTGCTTCAATGCTCTGTAGACTGTGTAGTTGAATCCCTACATAATCTTACTTAGGCACAGCGCCCCTTGAATTGTCGTTTCAAGTACATCAGCTGCACATCACTTTCTAACTGAGCCAAGTCCTTCACAGCAGGTGCCATTTGAGCCACATGATTTTCATATTGAGAACCTGTAACATATGATTTGTGACACAAAAATGTTGAATTCATTATTATAGAAACGAAATGATGAGGTGTAACTAATGCTAATATACTTCTGTTAATTAATATAAGTAATTATGAAGGTAACAAATGTGCATTATTTTATCATCAAACAACTTATATTGATGATGATAATTTGAACTACATCTATTAGAATTTGAGACAGATCTCATTATTTCTAAATCAAGAATCTCTAAAAGTAACATCGTTAATGTAACAGCGAGGAGAAATGATCGCTTACCCATCTGTTGCCGTTTCTGACCGTACACCACTTTACCATCAAATTCATCCATAGGAACTTTCAAATCTGGCTCTACTTGCTGAATGGTGACATTTAAATGATCCTCAATTTCAGCCAGGAACTATAAAGATATTAAATAAAAGTAAACAAAATCATCACTTGCAATGGATAGTGTACAATTTAAATTACTGAAACTTTGAATGCTAGATGAATCATTTTTTTAATAACAAACATGCAATTTCAATTAACAAAATTATTGTTTAACTAAAAAAATGTGATACCAAATAGGACATTACTTACTCTTGGTTCATTGTACCAAATGCAACACCCACCCTCATCAGTAAGGCGAGTATTCCAGCAGTTACGTCCACGTGAAGAACACCATTCACCATGGTACCATACCTTCTCAGGTACTGAGGAAACTAAAGAAATAGCAAGACCCATGCGTTCAGCTCGACCAACTCGACCAATACGATGCACGTAATTAGACTTCTCATCTGGCAGAGTCACGTTAATCACTGTAATCAAAATATTCAGTACAGAAATGTTGCACCAAAGTACAAAACAAATTCATTACCTAAAAATTCAATTAAATGCTTTCTCCTTAAGCACAAAATACTTCATTATTTTTGTACAGAAGTTGAAAACCATGAAAACAGCACACAATTGCACAAGTTGGGATATAGAAGGTCTTCAGAAGAAACACTCCTAATTGTAAGACGAATGTTCATACACCTACTCCAAATGGATTTAAAAAAAACTACCTATTAGGTGGGTTAACCCACTAGTGTCCAATGTGTGTACATGGATATAACTTGTGAAATTTGTTTAATTAATTATTGCAATTTGTTTAATTAACACAAAAATTAGTACATTGACAGTTGTACCAGTTAGAGTGCTGAGAAGATTGTGCAGACAGAATTCCAGTTTATTTATAAGTATGTTATTTTCCTTTGCATGTAATTTTTTTCAGACAATGAATAATTTTTTCAGAAGTCAATAATCTATATCTATACTAATATATAAAGACACATGGGCGTAGAGTTACAACACAATAATCTCTGGATGTACTGGACCAATATCGATGAAACTTTCGTGCTAGCTGCCTTTCAAGGTCACGAGTACTATAGGCTATGATTTACAACCATAAACCTTAATATATTTATAAAATTATTACTTTTCTGTACATTTTTCATCTAGCATTACATCACGGATTTAAGAGTGCATCAGTGTGCAATAGTTCAGCTGTGTGCCACCAAAGTATGACCACTGATGCACAGAATTATGCATTTATAGGAGAAGAGAGTTTATTTTCACTGACAATTGTCTAATCCAAAATGATTCTGAGTTTTTGTCCGCTCTATTTATAAATGTAACATGGATACTGATTTTAATTGTCTAGGCGTGAATGTATTAAGAGTACCAGAGATACGAAATGATTGGAAGAAATCATTTTCTGATGGATGTGGTTAATATTGTATTAAAAAGGTATGAATGCACATGTTTAGTTGTAGTAAATTAAGCTTTATTATGTATTTGCGAGTTTGGACAAGAGGCAGTGGGAGCGAAAACATTATGAGTCATTTATGTGTCATGGTGAAACTTATGGAGGGATGCATTTTTGTAGGAAGTGCTTTATTACAGTGGAGAGTGAAAGTCTACCTTTGGGTGGTGAAGGAATTATTGTTTAAATTGATGAAAGCTTTAGAAGAAATATAAATGAAGTAAAACAGTAATGGTAAGTGGGTATTTGGAGGAATTGAATGAGGGGCAATGCTGGTTTTTGAGGTTGTTGAAAACGGAACTAAAGAGGTTATTTTAGATAATAGAAAATCTTTTGTCAAGCCAAGATCCACTGTGAACTGGGATTTTTGGAGATATTATAATTGTCTATGAGTTCAATGGATTCTTTTTGACAGGCACTATTTATCAAGGACCCTAAAACTCTTACTTGAATTCAATTAAAATTACTTTAATTATGTTTGAACATTAATTGCCACAGCAAGATCATTTTCAAACTTTTCTTTATATGTGTGATGAAAAAAAATATGAAAAAGAATAAGTTTTACAATGTGGCAATTGATGGATAGTATTGGAATTATATATGAAATTCCACAAAAAGATTCTATGCTAGTACATGTATTTTATTTTGTTTCGTTTAGATTTACTTTTTTATTTTCAGTGATAAAGTGAATGAAGTTCGGGAACAGGAACAGGATTACACTAGAATATAAATATTATTTAGTGAAAAAGTGTTTTAGTGAGTATGGAAGACTGGATATTTCCCGATGGGAACAAGTGAGAGAGGGACAGTATAGGGCAGACGCGAGATACAATAGAATAGATAGAAATAGGCTGAGCCACAGGGCAGGAATAGATAGAATTCCTCTTGCTACCTAATAAATTATTAGGACTATTCCACTCGTGAAATTGAAACCAATGGTGTTTAACTATACACATAAAATGCCCCAATCAGGGCAGTGTATCTCAAAATATTTATCACTTTTTCTATCTGATTTTTCTTACCGCTCCTCCCTCCTGGTCAATAATAAGCTGCGACTCATCTAACTTAGGAGAAAGTATTTATCAATTGCTGTATTGACATGCCATAAATCGCATATCTACTATAATATAACCTCTTTCATTTTAACATGCTTTCATTTACTTTAAATATTTTGCACCTTTTTTAACTCTGTTGGACGTAATTTCATTCTTGGAATAGTCCTATTAAATATCATTCATGCTTACGAAATTCTCAGATAAATCCCCTCCTATCTTTGCAAGTCAGGGATTTATCGCCAATTTCCAAAGCACTCATGGTATTACCTATGATAAATACCCAGGCAATGCAGGGTACTTCAGCTAGTTATTTTAGATGTGTAACTGGAATTTGTTTGAAAAATTAGCATAAATCAAATGTGAGCATCAAATTGTTACTGCGTCCACATGGACATGCCACGCACTAACAGTGTTTGTTATCCAATACACCCCACTAACAATGTTTTTTAATGCCGGTCTGTATAGTCGAGGTTGTTAAGGCTACAGCTGCCACGGCTTGATGGGTTATGGGTTCGAATCCCTCCTCAGGCACGGATATTTGTGTGTGCTTGTGTTGTCCTTACGTGTCGGTTCCCCTTACAGTAACCCCAATATAAACAATCAAAGTGGTCGCTACATGACCTAGTAGTTAAAAAGCGACCTTTAAAAAAAGTCTATAAAAAAACCAACAATTTCAATACATCTTTAATAAGGAAAATACATCATATTTGTAGAGACAAATGACTGTTAGTGAGCATAGTGACATTTATTTATTTATAATGAGTTGACGAACTAGTGAATTCTAATCATACTTATATAATAAGTAAATAAGACATATTTTGGAATGACAAAAAACAAATCTGTATTAGGTTTTGCAAAATAAATTCAAGAAAAAATTATAACTCTTATCGTGAGACAACTGAACGTAACAAGAACCATATGCAAGTAAATATGCCTGTTTTGGTAAAATGACAGTAAAAAGACATTGAAACACATGTGAATTATGGGAAAAATGCGTATTTAATTTATGTGTAGAGTATAATCAAGTGTAAGGGAAAACTAGACAGATAAACTTAATTCTATGGAGATGTGTGAACAACAAATGAAGGTGAAACACTGCAGATTTTTTTTTAACACTTCATGGAAAACAATGAGAGAAGGCTTGTGGACTCTGTGGTTATGGAATGGCAGGAAGGAAGCCATGTTTCAGTGTGGTATGATAATTCATGGAGATTGATGTTGTAGTATACATATGCAATAAACTCAAAATGGTTGCAATATGAAAATGATAACATGGAATTGGGAATAATTAATGGATACGTGCCAGGCAGTTACGGTAGACTTTGCAAAGGGAAGTGATCATTTTAGACTTTTCTTTTTCTTCGTATTTGACATTGTGAGAAGGTCAAGACCTGTATTTTTTAAGGGGAAAGCATTTTAAAATTCATAAGGACATGGCCATTAGTAAAGGGAACGAATGTGTGTTAGTATGAATGTTTTTTGTTGTTGCAAATGTTAAGAGTGAATGTTGAGTAAATATTTGTTTTATTTCAAGGGTGTATACATATGTGTTTCAGTGTTATGTATTTGTACTAGCCGTGAGAGGCTGCAACAACACCAGGTAAATTCTTGTTATGAATCAATAAGATTGCAGTAGCATTGACGGTGATAATTGTTTGAAAATATTTTTTTGTTTTATTAAATTGGGAATGAGGAAAGAGCAAATTACATATAAATTCCTAAACAATCAATGATAAATACCCGTTTCCTATACACAAGGGGCTTTGTGTTCTCATGACCCAAATAAACTTTTTAAACAGTCTTTAGTTCTACCTTGTGTGTGTGTGTTAATAAATTTTTGTTTAAAAATAAGAGGAATTAAGGATCCATTTCAGTATACAACAGACACATAGAATGCATGCCAATGCAATGAGAAGATACCAATTTGACGATACTGAAGTTGTTCAATCTCAACAAAATCCAGAATCCATCTTCAGGTGCAGGAAGATCAAGCAAAGCCCTGCCTTGTGATGATGAATGTTTTGACAGGTTATTACAATTTTGTCCAGAAGACATGATAGGGGAGTTTCAAAAGGGTTAACTACAAGGGAAAACAAACTGCTCACATAGTATATGGCAAATGTAATGATGACCTTTGTGTTGAAAATTCCTAGAGTAATATGCATGTAAAGTTGTAAAGAAATAATTTGTTTGTCTTTAAAAATGCTATTAATCATTCAGTTGTTTTTTTAGAATCTAGAATTTTTTTGTTCATAATTTGATTTGTTTTCTCACTTTTATATTTCACACTAATTTTTACATCTCATTTGGAAATTTCTATTTAAATATTTTTTTTTTAATTCAGAACAGTTTTTAAGTGATAAAACAATAACTACATTCTAAGAATAAAGTACTTGGGGAGGAAAAAGAAAAGAAAAAACAACAAAACAACACTTGTTTCAAATTACTCTCCATATTGACATTACATTCTTAGATGTTCATACAGACATGCCACATGCTTTTTCTAGAAAATCTTATTAGAAAATTTTATAATTGTTTTTTGTGTTATACATTTTAAGGAAATATGAAAATCAGCTGAAATGGAAAAATTCTGTAGTAAAAACAAAACAAACATAGAAAACCTAAAATAACGCACTATTCAGGCACTAATAGGTGAAAAATCAACAACAAAATGCTGAAGGTTATTTTCAAAGATATATCAATAGAAGAACCAATTTCAATTGTGAAATTCAATAACAAAAAAGGTACCTTCATGAACATCTTGGGAGAGAATTTTAAGATAAGGGCAAGATTTCTTTTACGAACAATTACTTTCCAAATATTATAGTAATGCAATCCAAACACATACTTACTGAAAGGCAAACCAGTGATATCCAGACCACGAGCTGCTACATCAGTACAAATAAGGAATTTGACTTCTTGCTTTTTGAAGCGCTCCAGATTAGCTTTACGTTCCTGTGGTTTCCGATCACCATGGAGACAAACGCAGGAATACTGATTGCCACGAGAATGAGCACCACCTCCTGAAAACAATAAGGGGAAAAACCTTTAATACAAAGTAAGTAATCATTCTTGCTGACATTGAGAAATCTGAGCTATAACATTTATTCTTTTAACAAATTACACTTTATACATTATCAGTAAAAATTACCAAATTCTAAGCAACTTTTCAGACCAATTATAATTATTCTAAGATTTAAAAGACATGTACTATTACAGTAAAGAAATATTCAATGAGTTTTTGGAAACGTTTCTCACACAATGCTCGTTTTCGCATTAGTATATATTTTTTCTTGAAGCTTAGCTTGTTCCTGCTGCCCAAAGTTACCTTAACAGTTTTACCTATGATTAATACTAGTTTCAATTTGATTGTCCTTGTATAATATGGAAATTTCATGAAACAAGCATATTCAGAATTATAGTCAATCAAGTAAAAACAAAAAGGACAATTATTCACATTACTTTTATTAAATCATAAAAAAAAATTTCTTTCACGATTTCAATAAATGTAATGTAAATAATTGTGCCTTTTATTTACACTAATTTTCTATAATTCTGAAGATTTTATAAAATTTCCAAATTTTACCTTTGGTTCCTTCACTTTTTCTTTCAAGTTAAATGCAGGGAAACAATCTTAGGTCCAACATTTCTTAATTAAATAACATGAAACCTCTTTTACTTGCAATTTTTATTTTTTTATTTTTATTTATTTATTTTTTTATTTTATTAATTTGTTGCGTCTACACCTTGACGCAACGCGTCTCCAAGCCCCTTAAGGGGCGCTGAGCGCTTTGCACTGGGGAGTAATCCTCCATTAATGTGCTTTACTTTTAATATTAGTCAAGTCTCGTCACATCGCAGTCAGTCAGTGCCTTTTATCCCTTCGGCCAGGGGCTCGACGGCGTTAGATCCCGGGGTTCCTGGCCGGTCACCCAACCACGAACCCGCGAGTCTCGAATGCGCTTAACCTTCGTGACTTCACGGAGCGTAGTAAACGCATTCAGCTAGCGCCACCGGCGCTAGAATTAATTTCAGTTCAAGGTGCCCAAGTGCAGGAAACATGTATTAGTCAAATATCACTTTCATACTACTGTAATGAGAAGAAATTTTTAGAAAATCTCAAGGTATATCACTGTTAAACCTTTCATTAAAATTTCTTAACAAACCTGATAATTTAAAAATATTCTTACCAACTTGATTGAGGTAACGTTCTAAGTTATCACAGTCCAACTTAGTGCGGCAGAAAATTATTGCACGATCCATCTTGTGCTCATTAATTGCTTTAACACAATATTCTCCTTTAAGCATTTTTACAGCTTCTGACAAAGTCTCTGTATCACAGAAGAAAGGATGGTCATTAAGCCATTGTAAAATTGTATAGCTATGCACAAAATACCTAATTTACCTGAATATAAGAAAAAAATCACATTTGAAAGATATGGGGTTGTCTTACATTCACAGATTAAATGCCAAATATCCATGTTTTCACATTTCCTTTCTATATCAAACTGTCTTGCTGATGTAATAATAAGCATCTAATACGATAAAAAATCATGTGAATCTATAATGCTTAATTATACTCGCAGA
Organism: Teleogryllus occipitalis; assembly: GCA_011170035.1. Lineage (NCBI taxonomy): Eukaryota > Metazoa > Arthropoda > Insecta > Orthoptera > Gryllidae > Teleogryllus > Teleogryllus occipitalis. The sequence goes on from BLKR01002719.1 coordinate 32,313, forward strand.
CGTATTCTTTGAATCATCTATGGTTTTGCTAGGAGATTCGGACCAATATTTTTGAATAGGTCAGAGAGAATATCAAAAAATGGCTTACTAGTAAGTGAAATGAAATGTGAAAATCAATAAAAATCAAAGCCAAGATTTTGTTACACAAACTAATGTGTCTCATGGACTTTCGATTCAACACCTAGCAAAGGTGAATCCGAGTTTTGTAAAAGAGGAAGATCTGCTCTCTCTTCTGTGCTACCTGCAGAGTGGAGTTACGGAGATATATAAAATCACACTTTATCATTAAATCATGTGAACGTTAAACATGAGACTTTCAAGTAAGTGATTGTTAAAGAAGTAGAGGTCACTAATAAGAGTGTGACAGGCTGGAAACTGAAGCGAATGTTCTTCATTGGTGTCAGTTGAAGACAAATGCAAATTCATGGAGCAAAACATTCAGGTGAACCAGAAAAATCTGAATGACACATTAGGAAGGACAAAAATAAAGAAAATATGATACATGTGATGATGAAAATAATAGTGATAAACACTAAGATAAGGAACAAACAAATTCTCATAGATGAGCCAAAAGAATAAACATTCTCATTAACTGCAGAATTTTCTAGTCATTATGATAATTTGCAAAGAGTAAGAATTAACCAAAAACTGATTAAGTTCTAAGGTCTTTTCAAAATTAGGAGGATGTCTTACATTCTAAGTAGCCTTATATTAGGGTAAATATAGTATTATTTGGCCTATTCAGTATTTATCAAAACTATACCAATAAACTCCAAATACTTCAAATAAAGAATAAATACCAGCAGTATTGTTTCCTGGACGAACATTGTCCTTGGCGTGCACTCCATCAGTCTGCACATGGCGGCGGAGACTATGCCAACTGGAGTCCTTCTGAGGATCCACCATCACGACCACATGGTGCACAGTCTCTGGCACTGCATCTTCACCTTTCAAATCCACCCATGTTGGAAAGTGCATTAATCGCTCCTGCAAAACATTAATTTTGCAATTAACAACAACATATTCACAGATCCAAAACAACATATTGAGTAAAATATATTCTATAAATATTTGGAACAAGTACACATTAAATATCACATGCAATATTTTCATTCAAAACTTTTTTAATGAAATTTTAAAAAATATGAATTGTACAGCTTTACGTGAATATGTAAGTATGTTTATGTAATTAAACCACCCTTCTCTATTCAACATAATTTGAAATCCTTCTGTTTCTAAAACATACTAAGAAATTACTTACTGCCATCTTCTTTACTTCAAATGCATGCAAAGTTGCTGAACAAACTATCATTTGGAGTCGTCGGCCATCACTAGTGATTTTAGGAATCTGACGATGGAGCCTATCTATCATGTCTCCATATCCTTGTTTCAACAAACCGTCTGCTTCATCCAGAACAAAGAAGCGACACTGGGTTAGAGACAGGTGTCCACCAGATATGAGATCTTCTAAGCGACCTGGTGTGCCAACCACAATATCTACCTATGAGAGCAAGGAAAATGGGGAATATTAAATTGAATGAAAAATTATTTGATCATTCACTCTTCATTCAAAGATATTCATACCATGTTTTTTATACAAGATCCGTACTTACTAGAATGCTACTAGATACTGGATCTTATGGCAACAAATTTTACTTTTAACTTCAATAGATCAATAGCTTTGCACATAATATTCTTTCTTGCATGTAAAACTTGAACCAAACTCCCTCAACAGAACAATGTAATTGCAACAATCTGAACAATTCTCCAAAAGTTAAAAAAATATTTTAAATGTTTAAAACTTAATGAATTTTATAAAATTAGTGGTGGTTTTAATAAAAAAAGGGACTATTATCAAATCATCTTTTGTAAGAAGTGGTAGTATCTAGTTAAAATATTATTTTGAAATATTTAAGTTTTAGAGACCGGATTTGAAGGAAAATGTTAAAATTGAAAATTTTGGACGAAAAGACAATATTGAGAAAGGAAAAATGCACTAATACTAAAGTTTTTAGGCACTCAGAATGAGTGATATGACATTGACATACTATAATCTACCAAAGTAGGTCACACTGCCATATTTGAGCCTGTTGCCTTAGTGGCATTTGAAATACTTTATTTTTTGAAATGTACTAGTTTGATGACAGTAACGAAGACTTGAACTATGCCCCACATGAGATGAACAGTGCAATTTTAGTGTAAATAGGGGAATCCACAATCAACAGTGGGAAACGGGAATAGTGTGGGAAGAGCTGAACGTTAATACATGAACTATTAAAACACCTCTAACACAAATCTACTCAGCTCAACACTATCTTTACATTTCACATGGAATCCACTGTGATGAAAGTATTATCAATCACAAAACAATAATTTAATATCTGTAAGTTTAATACGTTGTTTGGAACAATTATTAAGACAAATTATAAAAATTCACTTGTGTTCGATACACAAAATTCAGACTCAATGAAAGGTTTCTTTTAAATCTGTATTTTTTTAAATTATTAAATCACTTTCCATTTAGTTCCAATATGATAGAATATTATCCATGTACACATAAATATTGGTGGCTATCAACAGCTTTGTTGTAGTGTAGCAAGGTTGCTAATAACCAAAGTGTCCTAAAATAATCATTATCTATTGATTTATACCTATGCAATTGTAGAGAAATTTCTCCAGAAAAGTTTTAAAAACTATTTGCTCATTTAACTATATACTGTGAAACCCCTCAAAAATATCAACTCTTTAAGAAGACCTCTCTTTTTCAAGGCTATTTTTTTATGGAATGGAATAATAATGTAATTAATAATTAATTTATAATAATAAATAATTAATTATTCCATAAGACCAATGTATATTTACCCAATTAAAGATGACCATCTTTCTTTCTGACCATCAACTGTGAATTTTTGTCTTAATGTAACATTACATTTCCTTTAAGATAACCATAAAACCTCACAATGAAATAATAAACCTGATAGGTCACATACTACTGAGAGCCAAGCCGTTTCACGTGTCTTTCAGATAAACAGCAGTGATTGGGAGCATGAGATATCTCGATAATTCTGAAGAGACATTCCAGGAAATGTAGAGAAATTATCACATTATGAAGTTGAAAGATAATTTCACAGGAAACAAAATAAAACCCCTGGATTACAATAATCAAGAGACCACCTTGTGTCAATAATGCATTACCTGAATAAACACTTCTGAAAGTACACTGTACTAATTATTTTTATAATTATATTAATAAATATCAAGATAATTCAATGATGCAAGCTTTTATTTAAAACCAGAATAGTGTTCTCATTGCATTTTCCTAAACATGAAATGTCCGATATCCGTGTTTACATCTGCATGTCTAATTCACATAAATAGTTGATCACCATACTCTAAAACAATTTAAATCAAGCAAATAGATCCACAGGAGGAACGTCACTTCACAATATTTATGTATGCTTTATTAATTATTGCCACAACTCACACAAGAGGAAAGTAAACAGAAGAGTTACATTTTACTTTTTCTAATGGGAGCAACTAGAACAAGATTTAAATTAAATAAAACCTTATTGAAGAATTGACAAGACCATAAATAAATAAAAACGTGAGTAATACTAACCCCTGAATTAAGTTCAGAAATCTGATCTTTTACATTAACACCTCCAATTACCAGTAAATCTTTCACTTTTGGATTCTCCATATATTTCTTGAATTTTAGGATTTGGTTATAGGTTTGCTCAGCAAGTTCTCTTGATGGCTGAAACAAAAGAGATAAAACAACAAAATATTTTGAATTGAGCATTTTCCTGTTACATTTCACTAATTAAATTATTAACAAAGATTTACTTCAGAGAAGAATCAAAACTGAATGCACTATATCTACCCGATCGTAAGGCTAGCGTTTTTCTAGTTTTTATTTTCAAAAAAATGTGTGTATTTTTGCACAAGGAAAATGTCTATATTACTAGATCTTGAGATTCTGCACATTACTGATGAGCTGAATCCCCAAAAATCTATTAGGAGTATCTAAAAGATCTCTTTTGCTGATTACAGTGTCAGAAATGCAACTCCATGACTTCCTCCTCCAAAGTCAGGATTTAAGGATGCACTGTTTTGAGTTATGATGAGCATGATCAATGGGTCAGTAAACGCTTGCTATGAATTGCATTTGCCCAAGATCTATTCACATGTGGTGTTTCAACAAACCTTTAATATTTATAAATTGAAAGTGCTATTCATCTCATCATGAAATTCTTTCCTGAATACCTCATTTGATAAGAATGATTGGGATGTGAAAGCTATGAAACAGATTTATACTACAGAACTAATTATGATGATAATGAAAAAACAAGTTGACACCAACTGGAAGTTTAGTTAATATTGAATATTTAAATAACATTTGTATGTGCATAACATTTAAATAATATAGATATGCTAATTTTGTTATTTTATTTGTTGGGAACTGATTTGAAGTTCTAAAAACAAGAGTTGTCTTATATTCAGATAAATAAGATATTATTTTGTGTTAAAAGCAGAACAAAATGAACATTTTTATCAAGCATTTTTTTGTAACATTGAAAAAGATGCAAAAGATGTATATACAAGAAATTTGAATTCTTTCCTCTATCAAACATTCATGTATTATTGTAAGTGAGAAGAAAGAAATTAAGTTGTACAACCTAAAAACCTGAAAATTATTACTGAATTTGTATTCAAGAAATTGATCTTTAAAAATAAACGTCATTGAATCAATAAATTAAGCCCATAAAAATGACCTGAATTAAAAAATTCACTTTCCATTTGACAAGAAATGGAGTATCTTGTGATAATTTACAGAACAAGGTCAGACTGTGGTAGAAACTAAAAACTATGGCCTGAAAAGAAAATAGAAACAACCCACAACAACAAAAACCCACAACACATGAATAACAAATTAAATAAAAATTTAAACTTTACGAAGGAAACAAAACACTCACTTCAAGGTAAATATTAAAAACACATACAATATTCATAAAGCAAAATAGAAACTATTAAAGTCATTTAATTGTTTCTAGATAGCAGAGGCAAAGTCACCAGTTGTATGAAGTATGAAAAGCTACTGTAGATTTTACGTTCATGCAGCTAAATTGTTTCAGAAAGGACTAAGATTTCAATGCAAATGCCCTTATTCTAAAAGAAAAATCACCTCAATGATGATAGCTTGTGGAGCATTCTTCATGGCCTTTGCTGGAGCTGCAGAGCCACTGCTACCAATTTCATTCTGCCGAACATTTTCTTTGGGGGCTTCACACACAGCCAACCATTCCTTTTCAGGTGGGTGCTTGAAAGGCTGCACTCCGAAGTTGAAAGACATTTCTGCATTCTGGAAAATCACATTCCCTCAATACTGTATTTTAACTAATATCTTTAGAGACAAAATAATATGTCGAAGAAATTATTTTCAATTAATCACTAATTTCAACAGTTGCGGAGTTGAAAAAAAAAAAAAAAAAATTTAGTATCAAAAGAACATTGTGGAAAACAACAACAACAACAACAACAACAACTTTTTCTCTACTCTTTTTCATTTTTGATAAAATATATTTATATACTTTTCAACCTGAATTGCATTTTGCACAGTTTTAGAGAAAAATTGCTTAAATAATACAGCTTGAAGTGTATGTGAGATTTAAAAATAAATGGATGTTCAGTAAAAAGGAACAACGATTGAAGCAACTTTATATTGAGAAATTGGAAAACTTTTGCAACACGTTAACTTTATTACTTTCTAAAAAATTTACATTTCTTGAACTTTCATCTTAATTTTCACTAATATTTCTTAATTCAGGTGTGTGATGTCTTAGAATATAATTTTACAATAATCTTTTTCTCTTTTTTCTTATCTCACAATTAAAAAAAAAATCAGTAACTCCTAATGTAATAATCCCCTCACCTACAGTATATCTCAGTTTATATAAAGTAACCAGTCTATGGAAAACAAGTTTACCTTGAGTACAACAGATGGGAAGAACGCAGAATTTTTCAGCTGCTGGGGAACAGAAAAGGCTTTCCCCAAGTGGGTTCCATTTTTTGAAAAGCTAATTTCGCAATTATCCAGGTCTAAAAAGCACCCAATGACATCATGCATGCCAAATGCCTCACCATAGCTGTCAAACTGTTTATTATTTGACTTTTTTCCTGTGCCACCAAATCCAAAACCAAATCTATCAGTTCCAACATCCAGGCTGGCCTGCAAATGAAGAAGGACTTTGATATTAATAAACAGTTTTATACTACAATTTCATTTCCATTAAATAGAAAACCAAAATGTTAATTTGAAATGAGTGATACCTCCCAGCAATATCTCAAAGCTTAAGCCTTTTATTCTTAAAATTGAATTTAACATTAAACATTAGGCTTATTTTGAAATCTAAAATTAATATACTCATTTAAAAGTATTAAAAATTCTTTCCTAAACAAAACTGTGGTCATCCTGAGAAGTAATAATTACTATTTCATGTCAATATTTTATTATTACACTGCTGTAGATGATGTTTATCTTATGCCTCAAAATATAGGTTCAGGAGAAAGAAATAATATTATATATTAATGTAAAAGAAAATATTCTCACATTGTAACTTCTAGAAAAAAATCATCCATGTATTACTAATTATTATTGTTAGGATTCATAACATTTACATAAATATATACATTCATAATAAGTAAAAATGTTCAACACGTGGACTAAAAATTGAGAAAATAATATGTTTTAACTGCATACATAGAATAATCAAATAGCCTAGTTATAATATTACCAATAGAATACTATTTAATCACTTTTTGTATTAAAATACAGTTCATTTTTGTGTTGACAAAGATCTTTAATCCTTGTCTGACAATTCAGCATATACCAAGCAGTGGGTAACACAACACTGTTTAAAATTTTCAAATTTGAATGAACATCTTTTGTCTCTTAATTTTCGCTTTTTCTAGCTAAGTCCACTCAACATCAGTGGTAATGGAGGCCATATTGAACTATCCAATAGCTTTTGGAATTAAATCTAAATCAACTTCTAAATCACTTAAAGTTGCACTATATGTTACAAATAATCTTTGAAGAATCATTTTGAAAGTATATAATGTGGAATATACTGCAAAATTAAATGTTAAAATGAGCTATGATATGCGAGCTTTCCTCCAATATGTAAAAATATTAATTACATCAGAAAACATGGACAAATATGAATTATCAAATATGTTTTAAGCAGATATTAAAAAAGTTATCAATACGTTTCAAAAAGTCTAATTTGTAAATATATGACAAAAGTTTGATTGTAATGAATGAAGTAACAACTATGTGACTACATGCAAATTCTAGGTCTACTAATTATAAATTGTGGGAACGGTAAATATTTCTGTAATATATTACACAGATCTTGCAATTTAAAAATCTTTATAAAACTTTCTAACACAAGTAGTAAAGACACTATCTAAAGGTTATCTTTCTTCCAAAAGGCATTATTGTAGGCATTTTTTCTAAATATTAATTTTATCTCCTGAATGAAACAATATCTATTGGATTTTAGAGATGATCAATAGCAATATTTGGAGTTGCATTAATTGAAGTTTAAAAACTACTATAAATCTCTAAAAATCAATAGATACAGTTTCCTTGAAAATGTATACTAGACAATGATTTTGTTTTGAAGTAATCTAAATTGGTTTAATTACTTTCTCTGTTAGATGTTAATAACAAATAAACACACAAACCAATAAAAATAATGTGAAGATTACAATAAAAATATCGAATACAAATAACCTACAGCACTTGAATTTTAATTAGTGAAAGGAAAAACAAACTTTAATATAAAATTTATTATAATACATTTTGCAAGTTACAGATTGTCACTATTTAATATTAGTACTTAACATAGGGCTTAAATGACTTTACTTCCTTAATTTATTTTAACATGAAATTTCATCGAAATTTTTGTCTCCTTCTTCAGATAAATTCACAACTTCAACCTTAAAGATGAAAAGGAAACATAGGTGCCATTGTCTGCTAGTAATGCAGATGTCCTGGATGAGTGTCAAGCAGGACTCAACCTATACTCACCCTAGTAGAGGTCGGAAAAAACAAAGATGACCATCTATTCATGATTGAGTATTAAATGAGTAAGGACATTGCACTACTAGCAGACTGTGACATTTCTATTTTCTTTTCTTCTTCTTTAAGGTGGAAGTTGTAAATTTATATGAAGGAGACAAACATTCTTTCAAAAAACATTGTTAAATAATTAATGAAATAAAATCATTTAAAGAAAGTGATTGTCACAAATATTTTTCGGAACTTACCCAATGTTAAGTACTAATGTAATATAAAATATCCAATGACTCGAATAATAACCAAAACACACTATTAAGTGCAATATTTAGAGTTATTACAAAAAAATATATTTAAATGCTGTTCAGAAAAACAAAGATATATAGATTTAAATAAAAATTGTGAAGCTAATTGAAAGTAACATCTTAATTTCTAAAATAGTAAAATTTATCTCACCTGGTTTGTAGACCAACCAACACGGCATAGACCTTCATCAGTTACTGTGGCCTCATAATAGTATCGGCCCTTACCACTCACACCTTTGGTACATCGACACCCATGCCATTCTTTCTGCTCTCGTGACTGGCAACGAAGGCCATCAGGGGTGACAGCAAGAGCAGAGCCTCTGTCAAAGAAACTTAAGGTCCAATGAGGGGCTATGTGAAAAACAAAACAATTAAAATAGTACTAGTACATCAAATATTGCTAAGTGCACGCTTGAAACAGATGCATACTAACATGTCTGAGCAATGACTTTGCTCCCTTTTCCAGCTTCTAGATCTTTTAGTGTTTCCCAAACTATCTGAATGATTGGTAGACAGAAAGCACCTGTCTTACCGCTACCAGTCTCAGCTGCCATAAGAACATCACCACCTCCTAAGATGAGAGGGATAGCTTCTGCTTGGACATCCATAGGCAACCTATAAATCAGTTTCATGCTATCAAAGTGAAAAATTTAAGTAAGAGTGTGCCAAATGCATTTACGGAAAATGTCCTTACATCCAATCCATTTCTTCCACCGCTTTGCCGATTTCCGGCAAAACGCCCATTTCTGAAATATTTAAGAATAAATTAAGAAGAATTGACAAACAATAAAAATCTGATAAATTTAAGATATGTTTGGAGAAAAATATTACCTTCAAATGCTGTCATTTTTCTGAACTTATATTAACCCGTCGAAAATCGTAAATTATGAGATAATCCCTAACGAAGAATCGAGTCAGAATATCAAATGTTTCAGTTAACCAGTCTGTCCAAATGTGCTACGTCAAATACACACTGCAAATAGCAATAACCCAAATATTACATCAACATTACACCACCCGGCAACTTAACCTCTACCGACATTCTTCCACGTTCTACTGTCATTTAATTGCACTCTCGTCTCAACAGCTTTGCAAGAGCTGCAGAAAATCAGCGACCCTGGTGATGTAAATTGAAAGTATATTTTCGGCGGGAAAATTGAAAATCTCAAATGAATAAAATTAAACAAACATTTGGACTGCACTACCTTCAGCGAGCACTGTACCGTTGTATTGACACTATGTATAGGAACCTAAAGCCACTCTTTAACAGCTGTTGTCCACACACTAGAAAGAGTTTTCTCGTTCGCCTCTGCGGAGGTAAAAGATTTCCTTGCTCGAGTCGGTCAGCGAGCGAGTTTCCTGGGACACATGTCTACACCTTCACTTATTATATGACATTTAGGCCTTCGCTACAGCAGGAAAACACTACGAACTGAACGAGGTTATACTAAAAGACATGATAAACAACCAGTGAAAGACATGATAAACAACCAGTTTTTTAATTCTTTACTTGAATTTTCTCTTTAAATGGGAAAGAACAAGAAAAATCTTGTGTGAAAGATATTCTTACTTAAATGAAACACGTTCATAATGAGCCATATAAAAATAAAAATTTGAAGCAAGAAACTTAAAGGGGTATTTAGAATAATTTAATTAATTCACTATTTTCTTAATTCGTATTTATTAATAAATATATGAATGAATTTGTTAATTGTGAATTTTATTCTGAATTATTTGATAGTTCAAAATTTATTCATAATTTAACCAATAAATACAGTAAAACAGGGGAGAATTATGGAGCTCAAGAAAACAGGCACATATTGCATTCCTCCCTTAAAAGTTAGATACGTTACAGTTTTTTACATTAAATAATGATTGTATGCAATGCAGAAATGTATTTCTATTTAGGCAATTCGAACTAGTTAAACAGATGGTTTTCGATTATGAATGAATGCCTTATTTTACGTGGCGAGACTCAGGCCATGAGGCCTGCTCTTCCGTCTGACCACGCGCAATTTCATTACACTTCTTTCGCCTACTAGGGATGAAAGAAGGTATTACTTGGGCAACGAAACAGACAGTTTGAATTTAGCTCAGAGGCTTCATTTGGGCATGAGGATCTTTTACATGCAGTAACTCTACTAACATGGGACAGCCGGCTTTACTTCCCCTCTGAAGGAAGGCGTACGAAGGATTCTTTCGCCCTTAAAAATCCACGGTTCCAATCGGGTTTGAACCCGCAAGTTGGATATAACAGCCCGATACGCTAACCGTTACACCATCGCCGCAGCAAAACAAACAATCCTTAGGTTAAAATTACACAAGGGTTTTTAATAAAACAAGAAATGGGACTCGCAGGTGATCTCATAGCTAACTGCTGTCCCACTCTCGGCTTGTAACACAAGGCATTTGAAGACATCGAATAATCCATTTGTAGTGTGTGGACGCAGCCTCACCGGCCTCTCAACATTTCTCGTCGCACATTTCTGGCAACGCATCTCTCGGTGTAGTCTGTTGCGGGCCTTAGGCATGAGCAGCACGGGCAAACCGGGGCCTTGCAAGAAAAGAGATCCAATGATGGGACTAATGGGAAAAATTATTTAAAAATCGAAAAAGGAACTTAAAAATCGAAGAACTCAAGAAAATCGTTATCATGGAAAACTACAGGTCAGAGTAGTCGGCCGTTACGATTCTCCTCTAGACAGTGGCTGAATTCGACCTAGCTATCTACTCGTGGCTAATATCGAAAATCCTGCCTCCGTCGGGAATCGAACCCAATACCTCCTGGTTAGCGGCACTGCGGCGACATCATTTGATGCATATATGGAGAGAGAGAGAAAGAAAGAGAGAGAGAGAGAGAGAAATAGCGAGCCGAAACCGAATATATGCCCCGCCCACGCCCCACCACAATTTTGAAAAACATTAATTAATTTTTAAGAGTACTTTACGTGAAGCCCATGGTACTTAGTCAAAGTTTTTTCAAAAATTGCTCCAAATTTTTCTTTAAATTTATTGTAAGAATAGAGAGAAATGCACTTAAAAGTGGCATAGATGCGATTTTCACTGCTCCAAATTTTAAAAAGTACAAAAGTTTCAAATTTGTTCGTCGTCTTCCTACAACTATAACATCGAAGATACCGATTCATCCTTCATATGAAATTTGTTCTACAAAATTAGTTCTTTTATTACGGTCATGTACAATTTTTTGAAAAATTTAGTAGTTTTCGCGCAGTATTGAGTGAAGTATGTGCAACATTAAAAGAGGTGCTACAGAATGGCACAGATTTTCCCATAGTATATTTGGGTTTTCGTAACGTGGCGCTTGAGGGTTTTGTCTTCACGATGGAATATGGCACGGCTTTTTGCATCTTTCTAGGTCGTGTCGCTAGATGTCGCTTGATCTAAAGCACTGTTTGGTACGGGTGCTGACGGTACGAGTGAGAAAAACGCAAAAAGCCGTTCCATGTTCCATCGTGAAGTCAAGTCCTTTACGCGCCAAGTTATGAAATACCAAGTATAAAGTTTTCTAATTTCCTTAGTGTGGACTGGTTTTACAGTCTTGCCCCATCCTCTTTCCAGATGTCATCTATCGCCGCCCCAAATACATTTTTTGACATTTTTTCAATTTTTCGGCTTACTAATAGTAGAAACGAAATATTACTTTAAGAATATTAAAGAGTAAAACCTCGTCCTAAATGGAAATTTTCATTGAAAAAATAGAAGCTGTTTTTAAGAAAATGGCGTTTAAACGTCACAGTAAATGAGAAATTTGAAGCTCCTTTTCATAGAACATTTTTGAGTTTTCGAAAAACTTCATTGGAAGTCATTTGAGGCACTTTAACTCACAAATGCAATGGATGCGATGGAATTTACAAGAAATATGGAGCTATTTTTGAGTAAATAGTGTTTGAGCGTTTCTGAAAATGCGGAAATTCGAGGTCATTTTAACAGAATACAGTCGAGCTTTTGGGAAACTTTATGTAACATTACTTAAAGCACATGTGCTTATAAATACAATAATGTGGTCAAATTGCCGCTAATGTAAATATTAATGACGTGAGAGAAAGTAATTTTTAAAACATTCAAAATAATACAGCAATAAAGAGTTTATGTCATCTTATAGAGTGCATTTAGCACTTCCTCTTCCAAAAGTTTAAAGAAAAAATCTGGAGCCGTTTTTGAGAAAATCTTATTTTTGTAATTTTTTAAAATTGCAAATATTGCACGCAATATTGCGCGAAAAGTACTAAAATTTCAAAAAATGTACATGACGTGATGAAAGAACTATTTATGGATAACAAATTTCATTTGAAAGAAAAATCTCTTATCTTCAATATTGTAGTTGAAGGAAGATGCCAAAAAATTCAAACTTTCGCAATTTTCAAAAATTCAGAGTTAACAGCGAAATCGGACTTATACCACCTATATAAGTGTATTGTGCGGCGATAGATGACAGCTGGCAAGAGGATGGGGCAAGATCGAAAAGCTGTCCAGAGGAAAGAAATTAGGAAACTAGTACGAGAAAGTTTATGCAAAATAAGGATTATGTAAACATAATACTTATTTTTTTAATTATGTTGGAAAAATGAGGGAATTATAGTCGCAAAATAACAACAATGAGGATGCTGTATTTTCTATTGCAAAGATCGGAATAATATATTTTATAGTATTAAGAAAGACATGCTCGACACTTTTCTCATTCTTCAGTTCTCGTTTTAAAAATTAAATTCTGAAATATTGTCAGGTTAAAACACAATCGCCCATCACTTAATTACTTGTTTCTTTTCTTCATACGAAAGGTAAGAAAAGCAATTATTTAAAATTATTGTTCCACTTTTTCACTATTCTTATAAAAAAATAACACTAATCTTATGAGACTGCAAAGCGCTACGGAGAATATCACAATCATGGACGCTCGCTCTCCAGCAGGCCGTTGCATCGAGATCCGACGCCTTCGCACGTTTTGTCCTGGAGTGGGTGGAGGACGTCCTTTGTATGCGCTGCTACCTCCCGATCCGGCCTGAAGACGTTGGAGGCATTCGCCAACGGCCTGATCTGCGCTCGCGTACTGCCTTCATTGCATGGACGCGCTGGTGCCGATCTATGAAGTCGATCGGTGGGCGCTGCTAGCTTTAGAATAAAGGGGGGATTTGGGGAATTACTACAATACATGCAATATTAATATATAGTGCAATATTATATTAAAATATATTATATTATATTAAAACATTGCACGTTTACTCAAACGTAACACATCTTCCATTGATTTAATGACTGATTCATTGACTGTCGTCAACAAGCGCTCAACGAAAAAAGCGACACATTTCGATATTCGTAAGTAATTATTTTAGCTGTGAATTAAAACTAGCAGGAATGAATTAACTTGGTAATGAATGAAATTAAACCTGTGTGTCGTTTGAACAATTACATAATAATTCATTTGAATTCTTTTTGATTTCGTGTTTGCAGCGATAACGGATGCCCCAGTGGACTTCACAAATTTTATTCACTCCTAAAAATTAATGGCACGCTACAAGAAATTTTCGGTATCAGTATCTATTTCATTTTAAGTTTTCCACTTATTGGTAAAATTTTCCTTTTTCTCTCTTGTGTCATAAAATGATTTAAAAGTATATGAATTGCCATGAAATGTAACGCAGCGCGAATAATTTATAAAACTACATGCGATGTTAGTTCCCAAATTTATTCGTCAATTTTAATCATAGATTTGTAAAGTGTGGGTATAAGAATTCCGATGTAAAAAAGTAAGAAACTGCCCTTTAGAACAGGAAAAGAAAAAGTGTGGAAAGTTTTAATCAAGTTAAATTTTTGTTAACGCGTGGAGAGTCGGTTGAAGACACCCTTGGGTACTCGTGAAGGCAAGACTTCGCTTCATAAGGAGCAAGAAACGGAAAGTGATGGCCAGCATCACTGTCTTTCCTCATTCCTCCTTAAACTAACGGAGGAGAAGGGGATTCTCATTGAATGGCAGATTGAGTTAGCCTGGGAGCATTTATGAGCGTCGAAGAATGAAAAAAACCTAATGAGATTGAAACCTTAGTGCCTCGTCTTCCCAGCTGAACAGCAAACGACTTCTATGTAGATGTTTAGATGAAAAACACACGCGCACACCTGCTCCCTCGAACACACAAACGCAGAAACAGGAATATAATCGCCTGAAGCCTAAATGTCTCAACCGGCTTCGGTGGCTCAGGGCATCAATTGATGTCACTGTCCGTGAAATCGTAGGGTTCGAGTCCCGACGGTAGCAAGATTTTCGACACTAACTTCATAGGTATGTCGAATTCCACCAGTGTCTGGAGGAGAATTCTTGCGGCAAGCTAATCTGATCGGTAGTTTCCCGCTATTTCTCCGATTAATATCAGGCGAATGCCGGAGCAGTACACTTACAAACAGGCTATGGACTGTGCGTGATCTTTCCTTTCTCTTCCTTGTCCTCCCTTACGTACACGCACTACACAACTATTCCCGAAGGGAGACCAGATGGGAGCTTAGATCCTGTCCCAGCTGGGGTGGTGTCAATAGGTTGCAACATCACCTAAGAATTCACTTTTTCACTCTTTTTTGAAAATTTTTCAGGGAAGAAGCAGTTTCAAATGAACATGGAGAGCACTTTCAACAAACGATTTCAGGTTTTGAAAAAGATACAATGGAATCTGGAATGCATCTAGGCTAGCTGACTATTGCTCTGCAGTACGTAGGGATGCACAAATGATCCATCATAAACAAAAAGACAAGAGAAAGCATCATGAATGAAAGTTCTAAATACGGCTACCAAGTGGAGGAAAAAAATACTGGAGAATACTTTTTATGACTTTAAAGTTCAAGAAATCCACATTATATTTGAGAATTTTGTCGTAATTTTCGAGATTAGCTCTACAAAATGCACAATATACCAGTAATTTCCTGTCTGAAAAACAAACAAACAAACAAACAAGAAAGTTAAAATTTATTACTCTGTGTTGTAAATCCATACTGAATTTTCTTCAGCAACTTTTTCAACCGCTACCCTGTGTCTTCTATACCTGAACTACCTTAGAATTACAAATTTACTACTTTAGAAAATAATTGTACTATAGTATATTTGAATTTAGCAAAGGATAGTTATTCTGTCAACAAGAAACACCATTGATCAAGCTTTAGACGGGAAAAGTTAAAAGACACATGTCCCATGCGATTCTTTTAACACAATCAAGGTCGTAATACCGAAGTACAAAACTCTCACCTTCAAAACGAATTGACTTTGATTTAGTGTTTAGAAATAAATGGATAATGAAACGAAGTGCAAACTCTCCCTAAGCATGTTTACGTTCCATAAAATTATAACACATCCATTTATGATACCTCCCGAATGTAATAAATTCTGCGAGAAAAGTTCACGCCCGACAGGCATACATTATGATGTTGCGTAAAAAAATAACGCAGGCAATGTTTCGTAACGCGGTTGTTCAGGTGAGGCGAGATCTATTCGGAGCCTCATAGGCGTCGTCTTGAAGAAATGTTGTTTGTGCAACACTTGGTATTTTAAGAATATATCTCGTATAGCAATAAATTTCTATTCCGACAATTAAAATAGTGAAGATAGTGAAGTTTAAGAAATATAAAATGATACCATTAATTATGAATTATTAAACTTAAAAATATTAGAATCAAAGTTTTTACTCAAACAATATTTTCTCTCTAAGAATTTCATTCTTAGAGGATATTTAATGTAGTGATGCTACAACAGCACGTACGTTCTTACAATATTAATAACTTTTACAAATTCTGAAAATTCAGTGTTCAACAAAAATGAGACCTGCTTCATTTTGAAAGTGTTCTTTCTCTGAGGAAAAAAATGTGAAGAAAATATGTAGTGCCATTTTTGGGGAAAAATTATGAACTGCCCTTATTTCAAGCAAAAATGATTGAAAACAACTCTATTTTAAAATCTTCGTGTCAAAACAGCACGCACTTTCTCGCATTAATAGGAGTTTTGTAGTATTATAATACTGCAATTTCTATCCATCGTATCACATTTCAGCCATCATTGTAGACCCCGAAAAAAAAAAAATTGAAATTGTCGAAAATTTAGACACTGTAATGACAGTGGACCTGCCACAGTTTTATAAACGTACTTTGCTCTATTTGAGGGGAGAAATTAAACAAAAAACGTTGGAACCATTTTTAAGAAAATGTCAGTGGTGCTACATGTGAAGTATCCCCCAAAATCAAAATACCCGTTTGAAATTTAAGGGGGCGCGACCACAGCCAGATTTATATGGAATATGAATTTTTATGAAAATCCTGCCTTCTGTTTAGCCGCTGACGTTGTTCACAGACGGACGGACAGACTGACTGACAGACGGGCACTGGCTGAAGTGACTCAAGAACATCAACTGATGTCACTACTGTGCCTCCGACCGGGAGGTCCTAGGGTTCGAGTCCCGACAGTGGCAGGACTTTCGACACTAACTGCATAGTTGGGTCGAATTTTGCCGTTGTCTGGGGGTGAGTTCTAGCGGCAGGCTGCTCTGATCGGTAGTTTTCCGTGGTTTCTCGTATCAATACCAGCCGTACTCTAACCAAATATCGGAGCAGTACCCTAACAAACACGTCACGGACCGCGCGCGATCTTTCCTTCCTCGTCCTTTTCTATCCTCACCCGTTACTTGTATACATTTACACTCACATGCACTACACTATCACACATGCCGGGAGACCAGTCGGGAGCTTAGAGTTTGTCCCAGGAAATTCCCCGCTGGTGGGAGATTCCTGGATGGGTAAACCCCTGCAAGCCGACGAGTAGGTCGGCACCCTATCTCGCCATCCATTGGGGGAAGAACATCGTCATCTCGCGTGACATAAACTTGCCCTATAATTTCGGGACCATAGCAGTTGACGTGCCCGGAAACACGGAAAATCAATGAGACGGCGTAATCCAATTTTTCGGTATCGAGCACTCACAAAACGGATTCTCATTCACAGAGAAGTTATTTACTACATATGGCAGTAAGAATAATATTTTTTTTCGGAATTAGCACCCACAATACTATTTTTTTCTTTTGCATATTCGCCGTTTTCCACTAGAACATTACAATACTTTCTCTGTGCTATGTTATAAGGAGATTGAGAAGCTGCACAATGACAGGGATTAATTGAATTAATTTAATTGAAATAATTATAATAATTCAAAGCGTTGTCAATGCCAACAATATTGTTTAATTCAACAAAAGCAGCTTTCGATGGCTTCATCATCAGTTTCCTGATACGATAAATATAAACAAAACATTAGAATTAACAACGCCTTGAATTATT
Organism: Teleogryllus occipitalis; assembly: GCA_011170035.1. Classification (NCBI taxonomy): domain Eukaryota; kingdom Metazoa; phylum Arthropoda; class Insecta; order Orthoptera; family Gryllidae; genus Teleogryllus; species Teleogryllus occipitalis. The sequence goes on from BLKR01002719.1 coordinate 50,019, forward strand.
TCAATTATTTGAATGCCAACGACAATTCACCGCTAAACCAATATGAATGAAGTTAGTAAAAGTTATAAAAGACGAAAAACATGTGTAGAGTAATGTCGGGAACAAAAACTTTTTGCCTTGATAGGCCGTTTTCAATTTATACGATGTTTCATGTAAATTCCGAAGACCGCTGTCTCCGAGACACTTTGGAAATGCGTTCGACAAACTCAAAGACATTCTACAAGTATGTTGTATTGGCCAGAAATTCGTCGTGAAATTCGGCACGCCTAGCGAAGCGTCACTACTTAATGTATTATATAAAAATAAGATTTGCAAATATGACGCCTTTCTTCTCGTGGGTATTCGTTGAACGTTTTTATAAAAATACACTAGTTATGACATGATGGCTAAATCAATCCACACTTCACTTTTAAAAATTCGTGAGTTTGGTACTGTGACAAGGAAGAGCAAAAAGTTACCTGGATTCCTGATATTAACCGACATTAATTAAAGAAATCTTCGTATTCTGTGAATGTTTTTTTATTAATCACGGAGTTTTCACTTCTCAAAACCTAACAAATGTTAGTCAGTTTTCATTATTTACAATGAAACCAAATTCCGATTTTGTTGATTTTTTTATCAACACTGTCAGACTGAATATAATTATTATATAATTGACTTTAAAATTATGATGCATTGGAAGAAATCGATTCATTAACACAAGATCCTTAAGCTCTTTCCAATATGAAAAGGAATTAAGATGTCGCATTTGTTTTTCAACTCACCTAAACACGTAGAGCCTCATACATTATAAACCAAACTTTACTTATTCATGCTTTAATGAGACATTTCTACAAATGAATTTAGAACGTTCTCGGAGCGATGTTGAAGGCAAACGAGAATGATTTTGGTGATCTCAGATTATGGTATTGCGAGCTGAGTAGTCTGGCGTCATTTAGTGACTCCACGATCCTCCTATTAGGTCGGCAGACAATAAACTAAACAGACGGTGAAGATATTTTGTAATTCATTCTGTTACCAAACAAACTTTCGGTGCTTTAACTAAAAAAACAACATGAAAATGCAAGTTAACAGGCGTGTATTAATTAAAATCACTACGTTATATCTTCATAAGTGCAACTATAAAATCTTATTGACAAATGAATGCACTCATAAGTTATTTAACTTCAATAATAATTTCGGTATATTATTACACAGCATGCGATTTTAAAGAAACTTTTCAACTTCTTCAAAATTCACACACACACACAAAGTTGTCAGGCCCCAAAACTTGACACATATTTCTCTTCGTATATTGATGCGCTGAATCCAAATCTGAAGTTAGAATTGCGCCACCACTCTCCAATTCTTTTAATCGTGAAAAGCCACCGTAAAATTGTATTTGTTTGTTTTCGAGGATTAAAGGCTTGTGCGCCTGCCATTATATACCCGTTAACTCACATATTTAAGCATCCCTATGTACCGGAAGTTTTTCAGATATTTTCAAAACAGCCAAGATTAAGTTGCTCTTCAAAAAAGACTACAGAAATGAAATACAAAATTATCGGTCAATATCTCTTTTGTCAGTTTTTCAAAAATATTAGAGACTTTTTTTACGTACGAATGAAAACTTTTCTCAGCAAACATCGCTTTTCAGATTTCCAACATGAATTTAGAAAATCAAAATCTATGGAAACAGCCATATTTTCTTTTCTTACAAATGTCACCTTATCACTGGATCAAAACGAAGTATTTATTGGATTATTTAAAAAGCTTTTGACGTCATTGATCATACAATTTTAGTTTCAAAATTACCTTCATATGGAATCCGTGGTATTGCTCAAGACTGGTTACGTTCGAACCTTAAACAATGATCTCAGGGAGTAGAAATACCTTACTGGAATGATGGAACATTATGAACACACCATTCCGACCCTTTGCCAATTGCACATGGAGTCCCTAAGGGATCGATTTTAGGCCCTATTCTCTTCCTACTTTACGTAAACGATATGCCCTCGACGATTCGAAACGGAAGAACAAGTCTCTTTGCGGATGATACGAATATTTTTTGCCATTAAGACACCGTATATAGTACAATATCAGATGTTTCAAATTGGTTCCGTAATAACGAATTAATAGTAAGTGAAAAAAAAAAGGTTTCAATGCAGCTTTTCATTTCAAATAAACAATTCTGTACTCCATTGAAAATGAACGGTGTGCCATTGACTGACGTTAAGGTAACAACATTTTTAGGTCTCTCAATTCACTCAAATCTCAAATGGAACGTCCATTTAAATGAATTGAATACAAAAGATATATGTATAAATATATATCAATATGAATACAAAAGATATACGTATAAGACGCTCGCTCGTAGCTCATAGCGAAGTCGCTATCCTTTCACCACTGAGGTCCGGTTTCGATTCCCGTCGAATCTCACGTGAATTTTGTTCCAACAAATTTGGCTACTTCACAAGGGTTAGTCCAACCCCCGTGAAGTGTCCTAAACCCTATCCAATCCTTATTCCTTCCCAATACTAGCCACTGAGTAGTGACACAGGAGCGCGTAGTAGGCGCGTACGCGGAAATGCTACCTGGCGGTCCTCTTGACAACTGACTGCGACGAGACGTGACATACTAGGGCAATATTAATGGAGGATTACTCCCCAAAGCGCTCTGATTAACGTAGGATTACTTCCCAGCGCAAAGCGCTCAACGCTTCCCCAGGGGCTTGGAGACGCGTTGCGTCAAATTGTAACAAGCTAAAAAATAAAGTTAATTATGCTACGCGTTCAGAATTCTTTCACATTCAGACTTCATACTACTCGTTGCGTATATTTCGCGAATGTTCATTCCCGCCTGAGATATGGTATAATATTACGAGGAAATACATCTTATTGCTCTCAGACTAAAAAAATGTACGAATAATAAGCATATCCCACCCACATAGTTCTTGTAAGTCTCTCTTTATTAATTTAGGTATTTCACTATTACCTTCTCGATTTACGAATCAGTGTTTTTTGTCAAAAATGACGTACTTAATAGCGGGAATATATTTTCAGTAAACGCCGATGTCTATAACCATAACACTTGATGTAGTAATCCTATTCATCAGGTGACAGTATCAACAGCTAACTACATAAATCTCACATTCAATACATGTATATTATTTTACACTTTGCACGATGACATTAAACGATTAAATTCAATAGAAAAGTTTAAATCCCAAGTAAAATCGTTTCTGCTGCATAAATGTTTCTATACAATTAGAGACTGGACTAAGCATAAAAAGGAAAGTCACATTAATTTTAACCGTGACATTTAATGTATTATTTGGACAGTATAATTCTAAACAACCTGTAACAAGTATTGTATCGCAGCTTCTGGGTAAATGACCTCTATCTCCATCAGGTTTTTCGTTCAGTTTCCCCGCTCCTTTGAGCAAATGCTGAAATAGCCCCTTGTTTTGCTTCAGGATATAAATGTAACTTCATTCTGTGTATACATCATCTATAATTCAACGGGAAATGTAGGTATCCAAATTATCGTTCTCCATGTTATCGCGGCAGGAAGTATTATTATTCCTTCACGAAGAACATGATGAGGGATGTGGGCCCAAAATTATAGCTGATTGACCCTTGAAAATATATTTTATTACATCGGAGCGAATATTTTGTTAATAATCCTTGCAAAAACGCTCTTTTCCTTCTGTATTCAAAATTCAAGTAGTATACGGCTTAAAGTAGGGATCACAGAATTATGAAAACGTGCACAGAATTCACTTCTTCCCTTACACGGTTTCCCTGTCTTACACGGTTTTTAACTGTTTTTGACATAAAGTAAATAAACAAATCAATGAATGTCGACGCGCTGATTCCGATTCTGAAGCCAGAATTGCGCCACTACCCTCCAGTTTTTTATCGCAAAAAACCACCCTCAAATTTACATTTTACAATTTCACGGTGGTTTTTCGCGAATTGAAACAAAATTGGAAAGTGGTGGCGCGATTCTGGCTTCAGATTCGGATTTAGCGCGTCGACATACTTAGAGAAAGGTATATCGAGGCTTTGGATCAGACAACAGTCCCCGAAAGAAAAAACAAACAAACAATTCACAATGTTTTTTTGCATTTTAAAACAATTGGAAGATGGTGGCGCAATTACGACTCCAAATTCGGAATCAGCGCCTCGACATACATTGACAAACATGTGTCAAGCCTTTGGGTCTGACAACAACCCCTAAAAACAAAAAATACAATGTCACGATTTTTTTTTGCGATTTAAAAAATGGAGGATTACGGCGCATTTCTGGCTTCAGATTCGGATTCAGCATTTCAAAAGACACAGAGAAACATGTGTCAAGTCTTTGGGGTCTGACAACGTTTTTTGTGTGTGCCTGTGTAATTTGCTAATTTAAAGTAGGAGTTTTGTCATTCATTACCTTATGCGTTGTTGGTTTTTCAAAGTAACCACAGATGGCTCTCCGCTCTCATGTGGTACCTGGAGACTTCGCGCTGCGAAGCGGGACCAGTTTCACGTGCAATCATGTAAATGAGCGCTGCCTCATAAACTCTGTTGTCGTTGAAGACCAGGATCGGCGTCCGGCCGCTCCTTTCCACGACAAACATGCTTGTGTGCAAGAGACCTCCGCAGCTGCTTGGGTCCTGGACGACATATCATACCAATAACAGATCGGGTTGTCGACATCTCGATTGCCAAACATTATCAATAGTCCAAATACCGGCTGGTAAATAAAGCTTTTTTTTTTACTTTCTCGTATACATACGTTATAGAAAGTTATGTCATGCTGCGGAAAATCGATTTCGAGATTTTAACGAAAATACACGTTTTGGGGTCCCGTGATACCGAAAAAGTGTTTTTTCAAAACGTCCGTCCGTCCGCCCGTCCGTCTGTCTGTGAACTCTGCTGGTGCCTAAACCAAATATACAATCTTTTTCATATTGAAGAAAGTTCAGTCAAACTGGCTCGAGTTGATGCTTTGAAATTTTGAAAATCATTCTTTAATATTTGGGGGTACTTTACATGAAACCTCGGGCATTTTCAAAATTTTCTCAAAAACGGCTCCATCTTCCTTTCTTTAAATTTCTTGTAAGAATAGAGTAAAATACGCTTATAAAGGTGGCATTGCTCCGATTTTCACGGTTAACTCTGAAATTTCGAAAATTGCAAAAGTTTGAATTTTTTCCGACGTCTTCTTACAACTATAAAATTGAAGATAGAGAATTTTCCTTCAAACGAAATTTATTGTCGATAAATAGTTGAATCATAAAGGCCATGTACATTTTTTCGAAAATCTTAGTAGTTGTCGTGCCATAGATCGTGAAATATTTATGAATTTTTGTAAGAGCTAGTACCAAATGCACCCTATTATATGGCATAAACGCTATGTTTCTCTATTGATTTGGTTTTTCAAAAATTACAAAATTGTAATTTTTTTGACTTGTCTGTCTCGTCCATAATATTTTCATTAGAGGCGTTTTCTTCACGTTATTGTATTTATGAGTACATTCGCTTTAAATAGTGTTAAATAAAGTTTCTCGAAAATACAAGTTTTCTATAAAATGAGCTCAAAATTCTGCATTTTCAGAACCACATAAACCCTATTTTCTTAAAAATGGCTCCAATTTTTTTCTTCAAATTTTTCTAATGAATTGTGCTAATTGTACTGTTTTATGTGACGTAAAGTTTATTCTGGGGTATTCTTTTGTTTTTTCAAAAATTACTCAAATTTTATTTTTTTAAATACCTCTCACGCCGTTAATATTGCAGTTTCCATCGATTTATATGCATTATAAACTTTGTGATTAGAAATGCTTTAAATGACTTCAAATTAATTTTTTCGAAAACTCAATAGATTTTCGAGAAAAAGTGCTTCAAATTTCGAATGTACAGTAAAGCTTAATCGCCAATTTCTCGAAAACGGCTATAAATTTCTCAATGAAAACTTCTATTTAGGACAACTTTTTACTCTTCTTTAATATTCCTGAAGTAATAATTCGGTTGTACTACTAGGAAAGCAAAACGTTGAGAAATTGTAAAAAAAATATACTTTCGTCGGCGATACTTTCGTCGCAGCTGGCCAGAGAATGGAGCAAGACTTTAAAGCCAGGACACACCAAGGAAATTAGAAAAATTTGGTTCGAGAAAGTCTGTGACATTATGTAGCACCTTTAGTTTATTTCGACAGGATATTTAGTTCCTAGCGCCCCACGTAGCTACGTGACAGGTATCTTGGGCATTTGAAATTATATGCCTTTTAAGAAACGGTCAAGGCATTTCGATGAAAATAAATAAAATTAAATATTTTAAATCACACGATTTTCTGTTAAAATATCTGATTTGTTACTCAAATCAGAGCAGGAAAATATATTTACTCGCCATATACTCATTGTCAGTGCAAGTGTAGAGCGTATATTCAGTGATTTCTCAGAATTGTAGAGCGTATACTCAGTGGTATCGTAGTATACTCAGTAGTGTAGCTTCCTTATAGACTGTTCGATGGAGTCTACCCAATCAGGTTATGAAAATCAAAACTTCTTTTCATTACATTATGATATTTTTGTTGACACTTTTCCACTGCACAATGACCATGTATCTCATCTGGCCCTTAATCGGTTTTGTGTCAAGTACACGCTGCTTAATTGGGAACGTCGCCGTAATTTTATAAAAGTATTTCGTGAATAAAAACACTTAAATTAAATTTTGGAATTTTCAGTTTAATTTTCAGATTAAAATGGTGATCATTCGTAAGATTGTGTAGTGGGACATGCGGTGAACATGCGAGGAATCATGTAGAAATCATGTGGGACGCATGCGGAGAAACCGCAGGGTACTTGTACGTGTGGGAGAACGTGCTGCAAAGATGCGAGGGATCATACGACGAACTTGCGGGAACCGCGCGAAGAAGTGGAAACTCCTCGACATATCACCACATTGGATGGGGAATCCTTTCGTTTTTCTGGAGAATGAAAAATCTTACCGTCCAGCTCTTCCTCTAACTGCAGTTTTCTTACAACTTCCACTGATGAAAAGTGGCTTTCACCAACAACATGCAGTCGCTTGGAAAGGAAACACTCACACTTATACGATTACTGACTGTAGAAAGGCGGTCTACTTTAATGCCCCCTTTCCTCAGTAAGGGAATTCTTCCTTCCTCCTCAGTTGTAGCCTAAGACGTAGCAGTGACATAATCGTCGATGTTTCAAACTTTAAATGTTACTTAAAATGGATTTTTGTCTTCCTTGCTACAAATGTTTTTTAAAACAACTTTCAGCCTCAGGTTCGGTCTCAGTTATTCTTCGATAAAGTTATTTGATACGACTGAAGGATGACAAGTGTTATTGTTGTTGTTATTGTCATTATTATTATAGTTATTATTAAAAAAGCAATAATATTACAATGAACGTATATTAAAATAAAATAACCTTATCCGTATTTCCTATACCTAGGCAAGGTCAGATTCTTCAATTAATTGCTAAGACTTTACCTAGTTTTGATCTTAACAAGGAAATGTCAGCAGAATACGGTACAAAGACATTAAATATAAAAAAAAATAAACTTAATGCACACAAATTGTACAGAAAATGTTTTCAGATAAGCGTTTCTTATGCCAAATCTTCCTATCGTTTCCCTAGAAGAAAATCAATTCCTTACACGAATGACAGGATTATCGTGTCCAATCGTGAAAAGCTGTATAAAATAGAGGTTCGGACCTGCCATTCGGATCCGTCCGCTTTAAGACCATCCCGCATGCTTGATGTGACCCTCTTCGGTATTCACAGCGGAGCGAGAGGTTTACGGCTGGGGCGGCCGCGGGATGGGCGAAGCGGCGTCTGATTCTCAAGGGCGGCTCTGCCGAGAGAAGCTTGATCGCGACGCGACGCCTGGATAGCAGGGCTGGGTCTTGAGTGAAAATGAAAGTGAACTCAGTGGAGACAGTGGCAAAGCGTAGTGGGGGCGGCAGGGATGGCCCGCACCGTGCGGCACTTTTAGGGGGCGGCAAAATTTCGCGATCAATGATCTTGTAAAAAGTGGAACCAATTAATTTCACACCTACGTGTTTTTTGTCCCACCTACGATTAGGACCGGTTGAAATGAGCATGGAATATTTCATTACTTATTCTATGACGACTTCTTTAAATGAATGTATAGTGATTATTACATTGTAAAACATTTGATTGTTATATTGTGAATAAAAATGTGAAAAAAAAGTTGTATATATATATATATATATATATATATATATATATATATATATACAACTTTTTTATTCGTAACCTGTACAATACACAATTATAATGATTGTTCTTGCCAAAAAGTGCTTTAGAATTACTGTATATATTACTCTTTAATTTGAAATACCTAAATGAGGGAGCGGCGAAATTTTCCTCCACCCCATGAGAGGGGGGTTGACACCCCCACCGCTACACCACTGACCCGGCGCTTCTGGTTATGCCCCTAAATATTTGAACCCAGTTAATATTCTGGTAAGCGTGCTAGCTTCCCGTGGTGCAATCCCCCGATTTCTATTCCGTGTCGGGGCAACAATAGAGCTGTAGTTTTCTAATACAATCGACTCAGTTCGACTCTAGAGTTGTGTTACGAAACAAAATCTCACGGTGACGTGGACGGAAATACGCCATGATCGCCGTATGGTCTCCCTGGCCCCCACGTGTGGATAATAAATAAAAACAGGATCCGGGTCTTGAAACACCGCTAGCTGGCAGAAGTGGAATTAATCCCTCACTAAAATGCTAAGCAACACAGACTCCGGATATAGTGAACTCCCGGTTATAATGAACTTAGTCCCGTTTTACTTACAAATAAGCGTAAGAAGATTCGATTATAGTGAACCTGAATCCTGGCTAGACTGAACGTAAAAAATAAGTCCAGGAAATTAATTGGAGCTCGTATGTTTTTTTTTTTTTTGTTATTTAAGGTCGCATCTACATCTAGGTCATTAGCGACCACTATTGGAAGTAACGGTATGGTACCCATGGAGAAGAAACGAAATGGTGAAGATAAGGGGTGAAAGGACGAACACAAATACAACCATGCCTGAGGCAGGACTCTAAGCCGCGTCCCTTCGGTGCAAGATCACTACGACACTACTGCCTTAGCGATCTCGGCCACCGGGCCGACTCGCATGTTATTAGGCGAGTAGAAGGGCATTTGGAGAGTGGGACGCTGTTGCAACTCTAAGAGATATTGAAAGGTGTCAAGCCTGCATTACGATACTTAGAGACATAGGAACATGCAGAATCACGTATGGAGTGAGCACGAACTCAAGAGAACGGTATAGAGAAATTACTAATGAAAAATGTACGAAGATAGCAAATCGAGAATAAGCATTTTTTTCAAGGACAAATAAAGATATTGACATTTTCAGTTCATGGTGTTCATGAATATTGCTGTATATTAATGTATATTAATATATAATTGCTGTATGTTAATATGCTGAATATATAATAATATAATTAATATGCTGTATATATAATATGCTGTATATATAAATAATATGCTGTATATATAATATAATTGCTGTATATTAATGCTGAATATTGCTGTATATTAATAAAATCAATAATTGTGGATAAATTCTATTTAATTTTGACATCATCGTATATAGTGAACCTCTGATATAGTGAACCAAAAGTGTTAGTTCCCAGAGGTTCATTATAACCGGAGTCGACTGTAGTACTTACAAATAAGTTGATAAGTCAACTTTTGCTAAAAGGAGATAAGTGTTCTACTGGATTCTCTAATTGTTCTCTAGATTTGTAAGTATCCAAATACATTAAATTATATCTAAATTTTATCTAATTGTTGAGTATTGGAAGCATCTGTATTTACGAACTATAAAAAAATTATGTGTTTAACTATTAATGAATTTTTATGAACTCTCATGTTTAAATTATTGCTCATGAAGTCTCGAGGTCTTAAACAAATCTACGGTCAATATGCTGAAAATGGCACATTTTTACAAACGCTCAAAAGACATTTCCTCAAATACGGCTCCAAACTATTCCATGAAAATTTATCTCTTCTAAGAAATTCTGAAAGTCTAGTTTCAGTTACACTATTAAAAGAACGGAAAATTGCAAGGAAATGTGAAAAATGTTTTTTATAAAATGCAATGTGTTTAATATAAATGTAAACAGTGCTTGATTTCTAAAACTTTAGGTTCCGGAACACACTGCAAATTAATTAAAATGTTAGGATAAATGGTTATATATTCATGTTAAAATGTAGATAATGATGGTTTTTAATTATTAATAATAAAAATACGAAGTAGGATGATAGACTTGCTGTACGAAAATAAAACTATACAATAATAGTAATTATATTATATTAAAATAACTGAAAGTGGATTGTGATATTTTATGAGCTTTTTATTCATAATTTTATTACTTTAATAGAGACAGTTGTGAGGTAAAGTATTTAATTTTGTCTTTACGAAAGTTGGTTAAACTTAAAATCGAAGTAGCCAAGTTTTTTCTCATTGCTTTTTGTTTGTCTTAATTATTTTGTTTCGGGGGTACCGGAACGCAGATCCGACCTTTTCCGCCAGAAAACAAGACCTGATTTTAGGAATAATAACTACATCATTTTGTTTATTGATGCTATATGAAAAAACTTTTTCTTTACATTTTATTGAAAGTTATTTAATTTTAAGAAAATCGTTCATTAATGAGGGCAAGAGTGAATGGTTTTAAAACTATAGGAACATTTACAAATTGTTGAATGACAACAAATGGTGTTGAATGCCAATACAATATATTCACTAAACGTTTGTACATCATAGCATACGTGGCCAATAGTTGGTAATCACATTATAAGCCATGTTTGCAATAGAAAAGTCAATTTTACTAATGATGCAGTTTTCAATCGTTTAGATAGTAGACGGCCGAAGAGCTTTTCACAAGTAGTGGCAACAAGCGTAACTTAGGAGGGGGAGGCAGGTGTCTACCTCGAGTTTTATTAATATTCCACATTCATGTAACGTGTTTGAAAGTATATTAATATAAAATACTAAAAAAGTATTAAAACTGCATTATTACTGTCGCATAATGAATTACGAATAAGTAGAAATGCCTGAGAGCAGAAAAATATAACGCGAAGCCGTTCCAAAGATGTTATGTAGTCGCGAAAATGACTTCTTTAGCAACTCACTAATATTATACAGCAATGAGAGCTTGCGAACTTTTCATAAATCCTTGGAGCAATCACGGCGACAAGAAGCATTAGTTAACAATTGCGCTTTGAATCGCTGCCCCCACCCCCGAACGATTCCTTACGAGAACGCCAATTACGCATTCGTGATTTGATTCTGTAGTGAAGCTCTGGTTTAGCTGTGGCTGCATCTCCAGGCTGGAACCACACCCACGTCTTAATTGCAACATCAAGGCCTGTAGTAGTAGGTACTAAATTTGGTCAATATAGGATGCTGGATATTTTCCAGTTTTCCTGATTAGAAAGGGTTTCTTTCAAAATATATATTTTATTTATTTACTTATTTTTGGGTTATGCGTAGTGACTGTGTGTGCTGGTGTGTGTTTGAAAATTAAAGTATTCTTTTTACGAAACGCTCGTGCTTCGTTTGGTTGAGGCTGAAGTGTTAATAGGATAGAAGTTGCGATAGTCTAATAATATAGTACCGTTATCATTATATAATAAATATTTCCTGTTTAGCATCATTTGTTTGTTAAAATTCTTGAATCGAATAAAGAAAAGATTACGGAGTAACATGGCGATGATTTCCATTAAAACTTGTGGACAACATAATGCGAGACAAAATAATAGGTTACACAATAATACAAGAAAGAATGTACTATTGAAGCAAGATTAGTTTTTAGTTATTTTTACTGCGATGACAAGTAGATGATCAGCTTCTGCTACAGGCCACGAGTTTATACGTAAGGTTGTTATTTCTATGATACTCAACTTTTTAAAATAATTAAATATACAATCAATAAGACATCACTCATCAAATAAAAATATCGTTTGAAATGACACTACTAAGAACGTTAACTGTACTTAATAGTTAATTGTGCTCATCTAACAGGAAAATTGCATTGCGACCTTTCAGTCTATTTATACTTTACGATTCGTCACTCCCAACGTTCGACGCTGAAAAAGGACGACCGCTTAAAGATGATCGTCTGAGCTGCTAACTGGAGCTGCAACTGATAATTCATGCAAAAGACTGCTGTGTAAGTTTTTTACCTTATGATCAAAATAATTGTCAATAAATGACAGCTAAATGAAAAATGTAGATTAATGTAAAAATGGAAAATTAAAATTGTACCCATAGCTCGCAAAGTAATTTATTCTTTCCAACCATTAAAACTAACTAGTGTAAAGAATATGAAGCTCATCGCACGACGAAATTAGGTTTATATTTGTAGAAATGTGAAAGTGAGGTAAAGAATTTTATTACACATAGTCTGTTTAGAAAGACAGGCATTTTACCTCTAAAATTATGAGCAAAATTTTTACATTTTGTTTCGAACCAAAACACAATTCCTCTCTTTATATAATTGTAATACAAATAATAATAATAATAATAATAATAATAATAATAATAATAATGAAATTATTAAAACAACTACAGGTGAAACGATAACATGATAATTGAGAAGATGAGATTTAATAATGTTCAGAATGCTCTCAATTAAAATTTTTCTTCAATTATTGTATTCTATTTTTGCCCACCTGTAAAATTAGATACAACTTAGTTACGACGAACTTCGAACAACAAAGGTACGACGAATAAAATTGATTTTTTTATTTTCTAAGAAATTTTTAACTCAAGATTCGTGTCTTATGTTAGTCAAATGGAAGAACAATGGAAATATTTGAATTGCAAGCATGTGATCCATGCGTCAGAATGCATGGGCGTATGTCCGAGTGACCTTGGTTCGTAGAGAGCTTAAGGCGGAGAAGCATGTTCAGCAGCCGTTCTGCAGCTGATGACAAGGGCAGCTCTTTGATCTCCTCCCAAGGAACGACAATCACAGTTTTACTTGTCTTTTTTTTTGCGCGTCGGGTTTGACCGTTCCAAAGAGGTCGCTATGTTTTACTCGTACATGTATGAACGACTCGTGTATGACCGTACCCTTAAGACTTCCGTAGATGATCAGTTTAACCTGAAAGTGTTCGCAGTATCGTGTTTAACCGTAGCTCGAATGCACCTCCACGCTCTATTGTATCCACAGGGGCTTACACGTTTCGTATACCTAACTTGTAGGCCCTTTTACTATATGCTTCTGCCGCGAACGAGGAGAGATCGATTTGGAGGGTTTCCAGAGACGACTTAATGTTTTACCCGTACAGGTTTGAACGACTTGTGTTTGCCCGTTCCTTGGGTTCTTCCAGAGATGATTACATATTTTACGCGCACAAGTTGGAACGACTCGTATTTGACCGTTCCCTAAAGACTTGCACAGATGATCAGTTTGATCTGAATATGTTCACATTCTGGCGTATCTTCTCATAATGCTTTATTGTTCTCACATTGGTTTGCACTTTCGTATTCCAAACTTCCAACCTGGCACTTTTAAGCTTAACAAAACTAACAGGTTGACGCGCACAGGATACGTTCAACCACAATCACATATCCTGGGGAAATCAAGACTGATTGATTTTTCCGGTAGCGTCAATGGCTATGATCATTAATCCCGTAAGTAAAGTGCATGTTTTCACGAGAGATTTTCTTTCACTCAATGATGAGATCCGGCACCTATCTACATGTTGACTGGCAGGGGGTTTAAACCTTCCAGGTAACTCCTTCCAGCGGGGCACCACCTCACCCGGGACAAGCTCTAGCGCTCGAGCAGTCTTCTGATTTGTATGGTAGTAAAGGGATAGGTTACGACGAAGAGGAAGAAGGAAATATCGTGCGTGATCTGTGGCCCGTTTGTTAGGGCACTGCTCCGGCATTCGCCTTATATTGATCGAAGAAAAAACGGAAAACTACAGATCAGAGCAGCCGGCCGCCAGAATTCTCCTCCAGCAGCTGAATTTGGCCTAGCTAAGTTGCTAGAGTCGAAAATCCGCCATTTTCTGGTCTCGAACTTAGGACCTCCCGATCTGAGTTGCTGTAGAGACAACGGTAATGCTGACTCTGAGCTATACTCAGCCATTGGAAAATCAGGAGTTGACGGAATTCGGTCTTGCCAGTTTTATCGATGAGGTTGTGTATCCCATTTGTTCCTGCGTGGTCTGGAACAACTGCCACGTATCCACGTTTGTAGACCCCCTAGCACATATACTATAAAATTGAGGACAGAGATTTTTCTATCAAATGAAATTTGTTGTCCACAATTAGTTCTTTTATTAAGGTCAAGTATATTTTTTGAAAATTTAAGTAGTTTTCGTGCGATAGTGCGTGCAATATTTGCAATTTTAAAAAATTACAAAAACAGGATTTTCTCAAAAAGGTTCCAAATTTTTTCTTTAAATTTTTGGTAGGGTTAGTGTTAAACTAACCCTATACGATGACATAAATGCCATATTGCTCTATTCTTTTGTTTTTTAAAAACTTACAAAAATGTACTTTTTTGATTTGTATCCCACGTCGGTGATATTTACATCAGAGGCGATTTCTTCAAATTATTGTACTTATGAGTACATGTGCTTTAAATAATATCATATAATATTTCTGGAAAACTCAACAATTTTGTGTGAAAATGAGCTCAAATTTCCGCATTTTTAGAAACGCTCAAACGCCGTTTTCTTAAAAATGGCTCCAAATTTTTTATTGAAACATTTTCCAATGGATATTGCTAATTATACTATTTAATATGAAGTAAAGTTCATTTTGGTGTATTCTTTTTTTTCAAATATTACACAAATGTAATTTTTTTAAGTATCTCTCGCGCCGTTGATATGCACATTTCTATCGTTTTGTATACATTATTACATTTGTGAGTGAAAGCTCTTCAAATTACTTCATATGAAGTTTTTCGAGAACTAAACATGTTCCTGTGTAAAAGGGGTTGAAATTTTGCATTTACAGCTTTTTTCGCTTATTTGCCATTTTCTTAAAAAGGCTTCAAATATTTCACTGAAAATTTCTATTTACGACGAGGTTTATTCTTGAGGTAATATTTCGATTGTACTATTAAGAAACCGAAAAGTTGAGAAAATGTCAAAAAAAGGTACTTTTGGCAGTTTGCAATAGAATGGAGCAAGACTCTACACCAAGGAAATTAGAAATATTTGCTACGAGAAAATCTGTGCCATTCTGTGGCACCACTAGTTTCCATTGTGAAGGTTTTCCGGGGAAAATTGTCCACAGTTTTTGAGAAAATTTGGTTCAAACAATCCAAAAATTAGCTCTTTTTATTTTCCATATACCCAAAAACTCAATTTTTCAAAAATCATTAGAGATGCTTTGAAGTTTATGTGTTAACAAACGCATTAAAGAGTAAAATACATCTATACTGTAAATTATAACTCCGTGAGATACAGCATTTACAAATATGAAATTTGTGTAATTTTGAAAAATGAATAGAGTACTGGAAAACAGCGTTTCTGATATATCATACAGTACATTTAGCATTATTCGAACAAAAAAGTTTGAAAAAAAAATTGGGGCTATATTAAGAAATTCTTGTTTTTAATATTGCCAAAAATTTGAATGGATACTTGCGCAATTTTTAGAAACCTGTTTTCCAGGAGAAAAAATTAAAGAAAATAGTTGGAGCAGTTTTTGAGTAAGTAATTCTTGAAAATTTTTCTCTATTTCACGCAAAATTATGTAAAACTACAACTTTTTCGAAAATTTGTTCGTGATTTTATTTATAGATCTTCTAAGAACAGATTTAATTTAAAATATTTATATATTCAATACTGTAGTTGTGGGAACATTCCGAAAAAATTAAACATTTGCAATTTTCGAAAATTTAGTGATATCAACGAAAATGGGATGTGCCATTTTTAGTGTGTTTTACACTATTAACCATTAACAAAAAAGTTTAATAAAAACAATTGTTGCCATTTTTGAGAAAATTTTGAAGATGTACTAGCGGCTTTATGTAAAGCATCCCCAAAATCAAAAAATTCGTTTCCAATTGAAGAAGCCACGACATCACTCACATCTATCAGGGAATATCAACTATATATATAAACTGGTGAAAATCCTGCGAAAGGTGTAGCCTCTAACGTTGCTCACAGTCGGACAAACGGAGGAACTTTTCAGAGATCTCAGCCATTGATTGCTTGAATGCAGACTGCATAAGCGACCAGGCTGCAGCGGATTCTCCGTTCTTTGAAATTCCACTGAGAATGGGATCGAACCCACGAATTCAGGAGGAAGAAACTTTCTGTCTGTGCTTTGCGCCAGAAGTATGAGAATCGTATACAAAGTAGTAAGGATTTTTCTTGTAATATTCCAAACTTTTGCCGTTGTTCACAGATAATGTCGCATCCAAGCGTTTCTAGATATCTTTTCTAAAGATATGCATCTTTATTCTCATTGAAAAATTCGTTATAAAATAATTAGAAGGAACCTAAATTATTTTTCTCACAGAAAATAACAATTAACACATCCTGGCAAAGTGCGCAAACACATCCTGATTGTTTTCAAATTCTTCCCTTACTGGAAATGGGGTAGAGCTTTTCCTCCAACCAGGCTAGCGTGTGATATTGCTTGCAGATCAACACCTACTATGTTAATGTGACGTTTCTTTACTCTATTTCTTTTATGTCTGTCTCCAAATTGGTTCCTAATTTCATTGATCAATAGCCTCGACATATACGCCTTTTAAATTTCTTTCACTCATCTACAAAGAGTTACAGAGGAGTTACTCCAAGAAGGAACTACTTTGATGGATCGGAAAACGAATGAATGTCATGCAAGGCGATATTGCAAAAGATAGTGATGAAGCCACTTACAAATGAGTTCACTGTAAAGGAACGCACTAACAAAATCAGTGTACAGACATTACCTGCAGTTATATTGACAGCAGTGGCCAAGCAGAAGCTGTCAACGCGGTCCCTTCTTAGAGTAATCTCTCTATAACATCTTTGTGCACGCGGACAGTTTCGATGGCATCCCACACGAGCGTGCCCTTTGCGGCCATATTCCTGCTCCGCTTTGAGTAAGATTCCGAGAATAAAGCAGCAGCTGCTGCCTGCTAATAACGCCTCGGAGCAGAGTGGAAAGCGGAATTGAAGGTGGAATTTGCCAAGTGGAGACCGAGCGAGGAACAGCCTTCCATCTCCGCCCTTATTTACGCATTCTGCCGTCGATTAGGGAATGAAGCGCCTCTCTGACACGGGCCCCTGCGCCCTAATCCAGTGATTGGAGCAGCGCCGCGCCCCAGCGGCGGCGGCGGCGGCGGCGGCGGCGGCGGCGGCGGCGGCGGCGACGCGCTGTGGGCCCGACGCAGATGCTACAAGGTTCCTGAACATGATTGATTGATTTGCTTGTTAGTGATTCCGGGAGCGTTAATTACAAGGGCCATTAGTCGCGTAGTTGTAGTGCATGTTTTTGGTCGGGAGGTGGCGGTAGTCTTCCCCGCTAGATGGTGAGATTCGTCGCCGACCTACCGTCGGCTAGTGGGGTTTTCCCCAAACAGGTATCTTCCGAGCCGGGACAAGTTTTAAGCTCTTGACCTGTCTCCTGGCATGTGTGAAAGTGTACTGCATGTAAGTGCGTGTGTAAGGGATAGGACAAGGAATGGGAAGCAAAGATCGCGCGCGGTCCGTGGTCCGTTTGTTGAAGTGTTGAGCCTGGTGTTGATAGGAGAAACGACGGAAAACGATCGGTCAGAGCAGCCGACCGCTAGAATTCTCCTCGAGACAGCGACTGAATTTGACCTGGCTGACGGGGTAGTGACGACAATCCTTCTGTACGTACATGAGACATGCGCAAGATGCATTCTTATATGGTGATGTACTATTCATGTTATCGACACTAGAGTTTATTCTTATACACGGGGAGCGAATTTTCATGATACATATTCTAGAGCGTATTCTTATTTGATGAGCATATTCTCTTGTATGTTGATCAAATTTTCATTATAATATACTAGAGTCTTTTTTATGTGACGAGCTAATTTTTATTATACAAATACTAGAGAGTATTCTGAGATGGTGTACACATACTGGAATCAATTTGATGCAATCGATTTGTTACCATTTGTAATAAGTTACCAATGAAGATTCTCGAAGGGGTAAAATCTCTATGCATTCTCCTCTCAGCGTTAGATACTCATTGTTCAGTGTAAAACAAACGGACTGTAAAGAAACATTATAATTATAAACAATAATATTATTAATAGGAAGATAATGATTCCCTGTGTCTTGTGTAATTTGACTTTAATTTGCTCGTGATTATTAAGGCAACCAAGTATAAGGCAATGTAAAGAATATAATTGAATCGTTTATTTCAGAAACCCGTCAAGCGCCAAAAAATTAAAAAAATGCGTTAGCAACAGGATATTGTTCTATGAGGATAAACACATCGTTTAGTACAGAAATCAGCTACTTGCAAGTCTTGCAATGTAGTTAGAAAGACCCTAAAAATCGTGTTTAGAACAGAAACCCGTCAAGCGAAGTCGTTTGATGATTTTCTGCTCTAAACTAAATGGAAATTTTCTTTTAACCCTGCAGAGGTTGCATGCGGACAACCACGCGAATCAGGATGTCACATGTAATTCAAGCTACTTGAAGGGTTATCAGCACCATCTCAGGGGTCTGTTAAGTTACTTGTTCGGGGGGGGGGGATTTTCTAAGAAAGGTACAGGATGTGTCGCCGTGATTTCTATCAAAGCTTCTAAAAGTAGTGAGATTGTTGTTCTCGGGTTGTAAGTAGCATCTGCTCAGAGTGGCGTTTTGAAGTTTCTTTATCGAGTGATTTGATTTTGCTATGATTAGTGAGTCAGAAAAAGTGATTTTTTGTGAGAACATGTCTAGTTCTGACGATGAACCTGTTTGGGAAAGGAGACGCGGAGTTCTTATCAGCGTAATATCGTAGGCAATGCCAGGGTGAAAGGCGAGGCATGTTTCGTACACTGGTAAGAAAGTAGATCTAAAAACAAGGCCGCAAGGCATTTCATGTAGATGCAAAATTAAATGCTCTTCATATATTATTGAAAAAGTAATAAACAAGACGTAGAATTACTTTTATTCTCTAGAGAATAAAAACATTCAAGAAACATGTACTCAAACTTTGATAGAGGCAAAAGACATTCGACGAAGACATAAGAAGATGAACTATGTCATGAGTAGACATCGCATGTTTAGGGAAATGCCTATTTTTTTCTAGAGAACTTATTTAAAGGCTGATAATATATGTCCACGAATCATGACAAATGATGACATTTGACGGAATTTTATAATGCTTAGTTTTGCTTATTTTAGCATAAATGCCTATTTTTTGCATAAATACCTTTTTTAGGACTTTTTTTGCCTTTTATTTAATATATTTATATACAATACTAAGATATCGGAAAATCGGTGATGGTCCAACGTGACCATTCATTATGAAACCTTCAATTCACGTCTTCAAATTTAAAATTACGAGAGAATTCCTGAAAGTACACCAACTGAATTTTCTCCTTTTCCCTATTTCACAAATACTAGCCATAATCTGAGAACATGGACGATTGACAATACGCCGAGGGAACCGAAATTTTAAGTGGAAATAAATATAAATTCCCAGAAGGTTTCAGTGTTGCTAGTATTGAACTGCTAAAATATATGCGCTAGTCACATCGTTCAGATATCCTTCTCCGCATTCAAACTGACTTTGTCTCCCAGTCGTCGCAAATTTGAAATTGTGATCCTTGAAAAGTTACTGGTAATATGTAAATATTACTGGTTAATTGAAACTAGTAAGAATAAAATGTAGAAGAGTTGTAAATATGTAAATCTAGTTTTACATTAAAATATACGAAATGGTTTGTGCATTTAAGTTTACAAAATAATATATACAAACATTACAATTTTCTATTTTATTGTGTAAGTAACTTGTAACAGTGCCTTTTTCTCCTTATTCTTGACTTTTTCAGTGCCTTTTTAGGCGCCTAAAAGACAATTTTTGGTGCCTAAACATCCGATGTCTAGTCATGAGAAAGATCTTGAGGAATTTGAGGATGATAATAACCCTTCAATATCGAATAAGAAAAATCATTCACATGTTTATCACTTAAAGATAAACAGTACATTACAACCAGTTTGCAAGAATGTTTTTCTCGAAATTCATGACATTTCATGAGACAGAGTAAGTAGGATTTGACAGTTTTTGCGTAAAAACAAGGCCCCTTCTGATGTAAGGGGCAAGAGCAGGAGTGGTAATGCTGTGTCGGGAGCTGTTTGTATTCGTATCCGTGACCATATTTCGAAGTTTGAAGTTAAAGGATCCCACTACGGTATTACACCTAAAATGTATCTAGATGCTACTCTGAATGTCTTCAAAATGCACGAGATATTCATCACTGACAACCCTGATCTGAAAGATGTAGTGAAATACAGATTTTATATTAAATATTTTAATGAAAACTTGAATACTTATTTGGTCTGTCTCAAATTGATGTTTGTGATGTGTGTGAAAGGCTAAACGCTAAATTGAGAAATAAAACTTTAAATGGCAATTCAAAATGAAGTGCAGCGGGAGAACTCATTGCTCACAATTAATAAGTCTGATTTTTCAAGATTTTTGTGCAAACAAATTCTTATTTTTTAAAATTATTTTGTGTGATGTAAAAACAATAAATAACAACACTCACAATTTCACTACAAGTGATCAATCCTCGTAAAAATTTAAGTTACAAATCAAAACAAGTTATTTTTGGTCATTTATTGCAGAAACCCGTCAAGTGCATGTTTTTTAAACTATTTTAAAAATATAATGAGATCAGTAATAAAAATATTTACATGAAAACTATTTATTTATCAACTACTTTAATACTAAAAAATATTTTGAAATCAGAAAAACCAACCCTACAACGTAAGGACACTTTTTCTTACTTTTCTCGAAATGAGGATTTTGGCGTTTGACGGGTTTCTGAAATAAACGATTCAATTGGTGTATTTGATATTATCAGATTTCATACGTTTCGAGGTTCCTTCTGACCTCGTGTTCACTCCATTTGTAAGGAAAATAACAATTTTCTACTTAAAAGACTCGTTAATTAAAATCTTTGACAACAAAACTTCTGGATAACAATAAATCAACAAGACACAGGAACGGTATTATTGACTTCCTTTGCTTTTCTTTAATTTATGCACAATTGTTAACAAACAATTGAAGCTGTTATGAAAGCCAAATATTAAAAGTACACTGTAGCTTGACTCTCAGATCTTTGTCTTTGTCAATATATCTTGCAGAGGCAAACAGAAAATGTAAAAAACGTGCTTTGTCTCCTACTCGTCGTTTACCAGGAAAATACCAGATGCACTTCTCGTTAAGTTCCTACAACTCAGTGTGTCGACTTACTCTACAGCAATAAAAGCAGTTTCACTTCAACAAGGAATTACCGAAGAAACTCATAACAAATATTATCTTCCTTTTGTACGCGTTACATTGAGAGAATTATCGAATACTCTCTTACAACTTTCAATTTCTCTCATTCATCACGTGTCAAGTATTAAATATGTATGCATCTTGTCTGTTGGAGTATACCCAATGGACAATGATATTGTTTTCTTCTTCTTATATCGGAAGTGGATTCTAAGAACCCCGAAGCGCAGAGCTTGGACACATTCTGCAATTTACCAGTATGCATCGCAACATACACAGAATGAATAGAATGCATAAATGTTTGAGTTGAATTTGAACAATATAAAACAAATGTTTTCATTCTCGCTTTGAAAAATGAAAGCAATTACCTTTTCAACTAATCATGAATTAATTTATAAATTTTGACGAATTAATGTAATGGTTACAAATAACTTATTGTGTAAACTTGTATTGAATCTGGCTCTTCTTACTTTTGTAGAACCACCAGCTATATTTAAAAATTACTGGAATCTCCAATCGCGGATTTTAATGCCAACTGCTAAAGAAAAACGTTTCGGCCTCACTCAAGCCTACATTCTAGACTGCCTGTAAAAATTATTAATCCCGTATTACATCGATTGAAACATATTTCATCGCATTCATTTTCTGACAATAATATCATGTGGTAAGAAAGATGCAGCAAACCGCTTTGTAATCGTTGCTACATTCAACTCCGCGAGAACTAACGAGTTTTTCACCTACTGACACACGCGTTCATGAGATCATCATGATTCATAGACGGCAGCGACGGCGATCTCTCTCTCTCTCTTTCTCTCTCTCTCTCTCGCTAGATCTCTCTTGCTCTCTCGCTCGCTCCCTCTCTCACTCACTCTCTCTCGCTCGCTCACTCTCTCTCTCGCTCGCTCACTCTCTCTATCGCTCGCTCACTCTCTCTATCGCTCGCTCACTCTCTCTATCGCTCGCTCCCTCTCTCGCTCGCTCACTTTCTCTCTCGCTCGCTCTCTCGCTCTCTTTCTTTCTTTCTGTCTCTCTCTCTCCCTCTCTCTCTCTCTAGCTGTGGTAATGAATACTGCGAGGCACAGTCCACAAATTGTAATGCTTGGAACCTTATAAAATTATGTGGTGACTACAATGAACCCAATATTACAAGCAATATACGCATACACAAATGCAATTGGGTTTATCGTTAATTGATGAATTAAACGTATTGTGAACTGTCTTTTCTTATTTATTTCAATATGATCTTTATTTGAAGTTGGAGTTGGTCATCCTAAATCTCTAAATATCAACCAATCCGCTGTATGGAAGTTAAATGGTGTTGCCAACGATTTGATCGCTGAATTCAAAATGCGAATGTTCGTGTAGACCTAATTTAAATAAATTCTATTCGTAACAGTTGGCACAATGATGATAATGGCATCAGCAGCAACAACAAAAATTCATGCTGTTTTACACGCACGCATTTATTCCCTCTCTGGCCGCGATGAGGTTTGCAGGAGAGCTATTCTTTCTTACAGGTGATATTTTAAAGCTCGTCTCTAGATGGTGGAAAATCTTGGGAGATAAGCGCACATAAAAAATGCGTGGGAAATGAACTAAGTTTGTTAACACCTCAGCAAGTCCCGCCAGCTGGAACGATAGAGTGGGTAGATTCAGAGGAATCGATACTCAAAGAACAACAAAAGATGGCTTGTTATTAAGAATATTGTAGATATTGTAATTCACTATTTATTATTTAAAGAACTTTAGGTTTTGAGCATAAATATAAGGAATTAAAGTGATGGTTGGACACTCCTAGAACTCAGCCAGAAACCGATCCTGAGATATAATCTCTGGGCACACAGTGCAGTTTCATGACAGTTTCATTACTTTAACAAAAACAAGATATAGTATAATGAATCAGTTTACATTTGCATTGTATAATTTTAAAAAAAGACTCAATATGCTTGTAACAAATAATGTACTTCCGGGTCAGTGACCCCCATCTCGATCAGGTTTTTGTCCAGTTTCCCTGATCCATTGAGCAAATGCTGAGATGGCCCCTTGATTTGCTTCTGGACGTAAATGTAGCTTCACTATGCGCACGTTTTGTTGAACTTTCTTTTGCTTGTAGTGGTAGTAGAGCTTAGGGTGAGTTTCTATTTTGTTAACAATACAGAAAAATCAAGTCTGGTCGTTTCTTTACCGTTAAAAATAAGTTTTCTATAATTTGGCAACGAAAATATCTAGTTTTTGAAATGTTAATCTCTCGCTTTTTTAAATTTGTTATTATTATTATTATTATTATTATTATTATTATTATTATTATTATTATTATTAATCTTTCAACTATTAATAGTTAAATTGTTGGGAAGGGATTCAGAAACTCAAGAAAGCGTGCGCAGATGATTTTCTCCCCCATACGTCATATTCAGTTTTGACTGTTTTTGACTAAATAAATAAATAAATAAATAAATAAAAGGACTGCAATACAATCAAAGCTATCTAGGGCACTATTGGTTTTGGACAAAAATAGCCCCAAAACTACTAAAGATGTCCATTTAACGGAGGTTAATATGAAAAAGTTAAAAGAAAAGACTTCTGGTGTAATTTTGCATTTTCAATGAAATTACGTACCGTATACTTACGTTAACACCTTTTTATTTGTACTTAAACTGCATAATAAAGGAAACACTGTTCTTCAACCCATACAGAAAATAATTTAATGCATGTAATATTTTCTTTTTTTACACCGTTTGTTCTTTCTCATTAATAGGCTTGATCTCCAACTAGAACTCAACCACACCCTCGTAAAAATTAAAAGCATGCATGAAAATTATCAATTGTTATTTGAAATGTAAATTAATCTTCCCAAAGAGTTAAACAACATTTGACATCACTGTTATAAGTATTTTGACAATACATCCCGGGATGAAAATGTATTGTATCTATTGTAATTTCTGCCGATTTTTCACTTCAGATAGTATTAGGTACTTCTCACAATCGCAAATTAGCGAGGATGTTGTGGCTGTGTAATACATATTCATTTTGGAAATGTATCCGATCGCTGACCGCGAGAACAGGTGACGGAAAAAAGAACAGCCGGGAACAAGTCAGCGATGGCTTAGTTGAAGGCTTATTCATATGAAGCTTATTTCAGGTTTCATTGTATTTCATGCGTTTATTATCGTAGTTGATTCGTCATTCAAAAAACTGAAAATGATGGTAGATGACATGTTCGACAAATTTTCGTTTCTTGAATGAGCTGTTTACAATTTGAGTGAGCTGTTCACTATTTAAGTAAACTGTTAACTATTTAGCATACTGTTACACTACTTTAAAAATTAAAATAATGAACATACAAAAATTACATAATTCCATCTGTTTCCGAATGTTTACGAATTTTTACGTGATTATGGTTAGTTTTCAATCTCAGTTACAGGTTACTACGCCATCGCTAACAAATCATCATAATTAAGGCTCGGAAGTTAATGATGTATCAAAATGTGAAATATGCATGCAAATATGCTCTGACATTTGTAAAATATGCGCCAAAACTAATGAAATATGCTCTAAAATTTAACAGTTTTAAGGGTTCATGAACAATTACAAAATTTTTAATTTTAAATTAATTTTTGTTTCTACTTACGAACAGCGATAATGTTTAAAGTATAATGATTTCGTCTGTATCATCGTGGAAGTATCAATTCTAATGCGACAAATTTTTTATCATAAATTATCATATCATTTCTAATCAGATAATCGTTTCCGGGTACCAGCGCCATGATATCAACTAAAAAAACGTTCAGTCAAATACTACAGCAACGAACGGAAGACATACCCACGATTTCTCATGAATAGCATTCACATTTACATTTGGTAAGTCTACATTTCGATTTGAGGAGACGAATTTGCCTATCAACAGAAATTCCAAGAGAAATCTGCGACATTCAGTACAAGAAATAAATAAAATATGAATAATAACTTAAATGTAATGGAAATATGAGACATTACCACAAAATGCACTAAATATTCACTAATATGCATTACAAAATAACCCAATTTCGGTTCATTTGATTGAGATTTTTGTGGACTTTTGATAATTAGCATATTGTAAAGCTAATAATAAAAATTTGACTTTCCATAAACTTCTGGGCCTTCATCATAATACTTTCTTTCCTTTTTTGGCTTGTACAGAAAAAATCAGTAAAACCCAACAGACAAACTTGAAATGCGCAAAAGTGAAATTTGCATTACTTTCACGTAATCCCAACGTAAGTCCCACTTCCAGTTATGACATAATCGTATAATGGGTAAGGTCCACGATAAGAAAGTGAAATAAAAAAATATCATAGTTCCCAGGCGCCATTGTTGCAAATGTGGGTTTGAAAGAAGAATATTGTAAAAAATGAAACAAAAAAGGATATACGCCATAAAATTTGTAGTGGAGAAATTAAATTATTCACTTTATGCCCACTAATTTTATCTGCTATTTCTCTTCTTTTGAACTTAGTGAGAGTGTCATATTCAAGTTCTCTTGAAACCTTAAATAAGAAGATCGGTACATCAGCTGTATGGACATTAAAATATCCATCATGTTTCACTCATATAAATTAATTCTATCCTTTATATTGTTGCCCAAACTTATTTAAATATAGTTCAACATTTGCATTTCACATTTCATCAACTCCTTGACAATCATGATTAAAATCATTATTCTCAGCACAGTTCACTTTAATGTTCACACCGATTCGATTGTGTACCAAAATGTACAATCAAAACTTTAAAAAATAATTTAATTCCTCAAAGATATTAAAAAAAACTTTTCAAAACGACAACTCTTTTTCAGTTTTACAAAATCTGTTTCTTTTCGAAACGTACTGAAATCGAAAAATAATAGTGTTATTGGAGAATTTGTCGTTGCGTTCTACATCCGACATTCATTTCGAAATAATACTGTTTTCGACCCACTGTATGGCGACGTTCGGCGCTCGCTGGTGCCAGAGCCTCCTGAAATTTCATCTGCAGGGGGGGTGCAGAAGGCTCTGCGCAGCCGGAGAGGAATTCCACCCGCTCCTGACGAGACGACTGGGGGGGGGGGGCAAGGGTCAGCCAAGAGCCCAGGGCAGAGGTATGGAATGCGGAGCGCGTGGGCAGACTTTTGACGAGGAAGCTAATTTTGGAAACAAGAGGTAATGAAGAGAATGAACAATGTTATTATTTCAAGGAAAAAATCTTCTCAAGAATGAAATACGGACGCTGAAAAAACAATACCCTGTACCTTTTTTCTTAAATTAATATAGTTTCAGAAATGGATATTCACTCTCAAACAAGGAAGGCAAAAAAATTATAGTTCGTTAAAAAAGGATTTTGGCATTCAACAACGTAAACAAACAACTAGCTTAATGTGGCCTCTCCGATGGGTATTTTCATGTTAAAAAGTTTTATTTGTGCATTGTGAGTTCACAACAAAAATAAATATTTGACATGTAGTTTCCCGGCTTCGTCCTTTTTCCATTTTCTCAAATTTTCTGGAAAAGTTTGGATGGAATTACTTTTTTGTTTCATTACAATATAAAGTTTAATTATCGTGAATCTAGTGATCTAAGTCGTAACAATACATGAAAATGTAGAAAAAAGAGAACATAGTAATGCTTAACGTTTCATAAATGTACTCGTGTGTACATTAAAACCATCAGTAACAAATATTTTCCTAGAATTCTTTCAGAATTTCCTAAAGGGAATCGCCTAAAAATTGTGCCAATCTTTTTCACCTATGAGATAAATTGAATGAGCCATTGAACACCACTGGATGTATTCTAAGTCACCCAAAACATGTTTTATTTGCTTAAAATATAAAAAAATTTAAAGAAATTTATTAAAATTGTCTAAATGGATCTCCCAGAAAATGCTCAGTTCCTCAGCAGGAGAATGAGACGCCTGGAATGACACCCCATTTGTCTCGATTGTTGGACGGGAGGGGGTCTATAGATGAGTGAAAGACACAAGAATGGTCAGTTGCAGTTTCCTCGATTACTATATAAGAATATAATTCATATTGAAATTACGAAGAAGAAAAAGTCATTTATTTTTGGTCTTCTGCAAAATTACTGCTTTCTAGGTATGAAGTTTCTTAAGCAACGAAATGTCGAAAATATATTTTATCAGTTTTAAGGTAACAGTGCCTAATAATGTAGGATGTTCAAATTCGATTGAGACCATTAAGAATATTTATCAGACCTGCTGTTTTCTTAGTGTAAAACTGGAGTTATTGCCGACGGTGCCTAATACACATTAAGAATGAAGTTTCTATATTGCAATGGAATAGAAGGAAGGAGGGAATTGTCGATAGTAACTTAATTGTAGCACAATTAAAATGATATGTGTTACAAACTCACAAGCAAAGTTGAGTAATCATTATCTTGTACACCGGAATAGTGAATGCAAATGTCACCCTAAAATTATCAGGTAACAACATTTAGGCGCTGTACAGAGTGCAGCTTGATATGTTTTTTCAGGTAAGCTCCAATGAATTATTAAATACTGATTTGAGCTAATCGCACGAACTAACGTTAATATTCCTTTTGTCAGATCTAAACGGCTCAATTCTTCTGAATTTCTGAAGCTGGTTCTTATTTCAGTATGTTCTCGCAACATTAAATAAGTAAGAGATTTCTCTCTGCTCGCGCAAGCTGTCGTTCCAGACACATCACGGAAAATATTAACCGAATTCCCCTCTGAGTGGGCGACCGTTAATAATTTCTGTAATTTAACTGTTAGTTGTGATGTTGGACATTTATTTCACTGTCCGCGAAAAGAATTTAAATAATACTGAGAATGAAAAGTGAGGCCAAGTTAATTGTAAGATTTATTGTAAGTTATTATTAGATAACATTTTAAATAATATCATGATCATAGTAAAATATTTAATTTTGTTTATAAGCTTACTTTTAAGGCTTCTAAGAATTAATCTGCACAGTATCTATAAGAAAGACATTGATATTCGAAAGTGAGTGTTAAACGAAATGCATATGAACATCACGGATTGTCCATAATCGGGCTGCTAGCGGCCCACTGTTATTTCCTGTCCACTTCTTTCGGCGCCTTATGTTTCAACAGACGGTTCCGATAAGCCGGTTACTGTGTGTGTGCGAGTGTGCATGTGTGTGTGTGTGTGTGTGTGTGTGTGTGTGTGTGTGTGTGTGTGCGTGCGCGTGTGTGTGCGAGTGTGCATGTGTGTGTGTGTGAGCTGTTGGCGTGACTTAGTGCTTGCACCAGGCCCCAACCGAAAGATCGCAATGACTCCCTCCGGGAGTCCCAAAAGGCCTACTTTTTTAAATCACGCAAGTTGTTTTCATCCCCATATAGTATTTGAGTCCGTGCGTCCATTAGTCCTTGCGTCCGTCACTCATGGTTAGACCATTTCCCGTGCACCAATAGAGACATAAGGTGTCATTCGGCGCGTCTCAATCTCCTGGTAGGGAACTGATAATTTGTTTTCGGATACGGCCAGAAGCTTCCAAGAATTTTCCAAAAACGTGTTTTTCCTTGTTTTAGCGCTGCTATCGTAGTGGGCAGACAGAGAATAAAACCAACGCCACCTACATAGTTCTATGTAGGTGGCGTTGATTAAACCTCAGTATCCAGAGGCAATTTTGGCTCAACAGCGCCATAATTTTCTTCCACGCGGATGGAAACACTCATTGTTGCCATCTATATGTGCCAAAATGGCGCGGCAGAACTCTCAATTAATAATGCTCTGCAATTATTAATAAGAAGAAAAGTGTTCTAATCGTATTTTAATAATAAATTTACAAAACCCTACGAACAGTATTACCTTGGAATTTATTAAAGGGTATAGCCGAATAAGGCGGTGAAAAGTGCCCCAAAACTAAATCGATGCTCATATGAAAGAGGATAAAAAATGCCGTCGATTCTCACAAAATCAGCCGCCTAGGGCAATCTGTTGCAGAGAAACGAGAAATGGGTTTTTCATGTTTTACTTTTTTCTCAGCTTCTATTGCATGAATCAAGCTGAAAAATATTGCAGAAACGGGAGAAAATAGTTGAATTTTATGGTATTATTGTCAAGCAATTTTGACACCCAATTCAAATGCAAATAAATAAATAAAGAAGTTTTTGATATTGTTGTTCCACGTATTAACGTTGGAGTACTGTCTCAGTTTTTTCCATTGAATGTGTTTTATTACATTCTATAACATCTATTTTTCAGATTTTGTGATTTTTCATATTTTTCAGATCAAACAATGTGGATGATAGTGAAAACACATTAAAACAAATTTTATCAGTTTAAAAATTTAAAATTCGAGACAAAAATACCATTAAATTCAACTATTTCCCCCCGTCTCTGCAATATTTTTCAGCCTTATACACGTAACAGAAGCTGAGAAAAAAATAAAACATGAAAAACGTGTTTCTCTTTGTATCTCTGCAACAGATTGCCCTAGGAGGTTGATTTTGTGGGAATCTACGGAATTTTTATCATCTTTCATATGTGAGCATTGGGATTATCGATTTTGTTTGGGGACATTCTGCACCGCCTTATTCGGCAATATCCTTTGAAGAACTTCAAGTGAATTAGGAGAAAACCAGATCTGTGAGTAATGCTAGAGAATAAAAGCACATCGTTACTCGACTTTTCATATTTACGTTCTGAAGCGTCAAATAAGTGTGACTAGCAACTTATTCTTCTTAAACTTAACTAACACCTTATTCACATAAACATTCAAAATAATCGCCTTTTAATTTTTATATAAATTTGCTTACAAAACGTTTAATAGAGCAATTGCAGAAGTAGATGTGAATACAAATCAGACTGTGTTCGCGGAGTTTTAAGCTCTTCAAAAATTAGGGGACAAAACATGAATGTGTTAAGAGACACCGGGGAAGAATCAAATATAGCTGTAGAAGATTATGGGACAGGATTTTCGAAAGTAATTGAGAACGATCTTATATTTGGAGTGGAGAATAACGCTGAAGAACAGCATACCAGTGGTCTTTTATGTGCATACTAGCTGACCCGGCGAACTCTGTTCCGCCTTAACAGAGAACTCCGTTCCGCTCAAACATACGAAAACCCGCGAAATCATGCGAAAACGTGCGAAATCACGCGAAAACATGCGAAATCACGAGAAAACGTGCGAAAACGTGCAGAAACGTGCGTTCTCACACAGGAACGCTGTCGAACGGGATAAACAGTATCCTATGTCCGTCTCCTGGCTCTAAGCTTCCTGCTCACTAAATCGGTACAGCCGTTCTTGAGTTATAAATAGTGTAACTAACACGACTATGTATAGATATAACGGCGAACGAAAGGCGGCTTTCATTATCGCCTTCTGTTATCAGTGCGGCATTACAACAATAGGTTACAACAGGCAACAATGACCGCTAACATGCGAAATCATGCGAAAACGTGCGAAAACGTGCGAAAACGTGCAAAAACGTGCGTTCTCACACAGGAACGCTGTCGAACGGGATAAACATTATCCTATGTCCGTCTCCTGGCTCTAAGCTTCCTGCTCACCAACTTTCAGCCAAATCGGTACAGCCGTTCTTGAGTTATAAATAGTGTAACTAACACGACTATATATAGATATAACGGCGAACGAAAGGCGGCTATCATTATCGCCTTCGGTTATCAGTGCGGCGTTACAACAATGGGTTACAACAGGCAACAATGACCGCTAACATGCGAAATCACGCGAAAACGTGCGTTCTCACACAGGAACGCTGTCGAATGGGATGAACAGTATCCTATGTCCGTCTCCTGGCCCTAAGCTTCCTGCTCACCAACTTTCAGCCAAATCGGTACAGCCGTTCTCGAGTTGTAAATAGTGTAACTAACACGACTTTCTTTTATATATATAGATAACGGCGAACGAAAGGCGGCTATCATTATCGCCTTCTGTTATCAGTGCGGCGTTACAATAATGGGTTACCACAGGCAACAATGACCGCTAAAATGCGAAATCACGCGAAAATGTGCGTTCTCACACAGGAACGCTGTCGAATGGGATGAACAGTATTCTATGTCCGTCTCCTGGCCCTAAGCTTCCTGCTCACCAACTTTCAGCCAAATCGGTACAGCCGTTCTTGAGTTATAAATAGTGTAACTAACACGACTTTCTTTTATATATATATAGATAACGGCGAACGAAAGGCGTCTATCATTATCGCTTTCAGATATCAGTGCGGCGTTACAACAATGGGTTACCACATGCAACAATGACCGCTAACATGCGAAATCACGCGAAAACGTGCGTTCTCACACAGGAACGCTGTCGAACGGGATAAACAGTATTCTATGTCCGTCTCCTGGCCCTAAGCTTCCTGCTCACCAACTTTCAGCCAAATCAGTACAGCCGTTCTTGAGTTATAAATAGTGTAACTAACACGACTTTCTTTTATATATATAGATAACGGCGAACGAAAGGCGGCTATCATTATCGCTTTCTGTTATCAGTGCGGCGTTACAACAATGGGTTACCACATGCAACAATGACCGCTAACATGCGAAATCACGCGAAAACGTGCGTTCTCACACAGGAACGCTGTCGAATGGGATGAACAGTATTCTATGTCCGTCTCCTGGGCCTAAGCTTCCTGCTCACCAACTTTCAGCCAAATCGGTACAGCCGTTCTTGAGTTATAAATAGTGTAACTAACACGACTTTCTTTTATATATATAGATAACGGCGAACGAAAGGCGGCTATCATTATCGCCTTCTGTTATCAGTGCGGCGTTACAATAATGGGTTACCACAGGCAACGATGACCGCTAACATGCGAAATCACGCGAAAACGTGCGTTCTCACACAGGAACGCTGTCGAATGGGATGAACAGTATTCTATGTCCGTCTCCTGGCCCTAAGCTTCCTGCTCACCAACTTTCAACCAAATCGGTACTGCCGTTCTTGAGTTATAAATAGTGTAACTAACACGACTTTCTTTTATATATATATAGATATAGATATAGATAACGGCGTACGAAAGGCAGCTATCATTATCGTCTTCATTATCAGTGCGGCGTTACAACAATGGGTTACCACGTAATGCAACAATGACAACTAACATGCGAAATCACGCGAAAACGTGCGTTCTCGCACAGGAACGCTGTCGAACGGGATAAACAGTATCATATGTCCGTCTCCTGGCCCTAAGCTTCCTACTCACCAACTTTCAGCCAAATCGGTACAGCCGTTCTTGAGTTATAAATAGTGTAACTAACACGACTTTCTTTTATATATATAGATAACGGCGAACGAAAGGCGGCTATCATTATCGCCTTCTGTTATCAGTGCGGCGTTACAACAATGGGTTACAACAGGCAGCAATGACCGCTAACATGCGAAATCACGCGCAAACGTGCGTTCTCACACAGGAACGCTGTCGAATGGGATAAACAGTATCCTATGTCCGTCTCCTGGCCCTAAGCTGCATGCTTACCAACTTCCAGCCAAATCGGTACAGCCGTTCTTGAGTTATAAATAGTGTAACTAAAACGACTTTCTTTTATATATATAGACTAGCTGACCCTGCGAACTCTGTTCCGCCTTAACAGAGAACTCCTTTCCGCCCAAACATACGAAAACGCGTGAAAACGTGCGAAAACCCTCCAAAAGGTGCGAAAACCCGCGAAATCACGCGAAAACGTGCGTTCTCACACAGGAACGCTGTCGAACGGGATAAACAGTATCCTATGTCCATCTCCTGGCTCTATGCTTCCTGCTCACCAATTTGCAGCCAAATCGGTACAGCCGTTGTTGAGTTATAAATAGTGTAACTAACACGACTTTCTTTTATATATATAGATAACGGCGAACGAAAGGCGGCTATCATTATCGCCTTCTGTTATCAGTGCGGCGTTACAACAATGGGTTACCACAGGCAACAATGACCGGTAACATGCGAAATCACGCGAAAACGTGCGTTCTCACACAGGAACGCTGTCGAATGGGATGAACAGTATTCTATGTCCGTCTCCTGGCCCTAAGCTTCCTGCTCACCAACTTTCAGCCAAATCGGTACAGCCGTTCTTGAGTTATAAATAGTGTAACTAACACGACTTTCTTTTATATATATAGATAACGGCGAACGAAAGGCGGCTATCATTATCGCCTTCTGTTATCAGTGCGGCGTTACAACAATGGGTTACCACAGGCAACAATGACCGCAAACATGCGAAATCACGCGAAAACGTGCAAAAACGTGCGTTCTCACACAGGAACGCTGTCGAATGGGATGAACAGTATTCTATGTCCGTCTCCTGGCCCTAAGCTTCCTGCTCACCAACTTTCAGCCAAATCGGTACAGCTGTTCTTGAGTTATAAATAGTGTAACTAACACGACTTTCTTTTATATATATATAGATAACGGCAAACGAAAGGCGGCTATCATTATCGCCTTCTGTTATCAGTGCGGCGTTACAACAATGGGTTACAACAGGCAGCAATGACCGCTAACATGCGAAATCACGCGAAAACGTGCGTTCTCACACAGGAACGCTGTCGAACAGGATAAACAGTATCCTATGTCCGTCTCCTGGCCCTAAGCTTCATGCTCACCAACTTTCAACCAAATCGGTACTGCCGTTCTTGAGTTATAAATAGTGTAACTAACACGACTTTCTTTTATATATATAGATTAGATATAAATAATATCACAGACGAATTACAAGAAAATAAACAATTTATCATATTGAGATAAGCACTCACATCATTCTGTCACGCGTTTCAAATAAATTGAAGTATAATTATATAATAATATATGGATTTCTATTGTTTTTATAGAACCTGCTGATGGGTACAAGACAGGTTCCCGCAAGGTGTTATTAATAAAGAAATTATTTTACAAACTTTTCTCAGTTTATTACATAAAATAATTTGATTGATTTTATTGAATAAAAGATTGAACAAAATATGTTTTATCCTTCTGAAACACTCAAATCTGTTGTTTTTTTCCTTTACTCTCCTTCATTTTGACATTTTTTCGGTGGCTCATTTGAGGGAGAATATCTATTTCAGTAAACCAATTTTTGCACCTCCATAAGAATTAATTGTGAAGAGAAATGATGCTAATGAAAAAGAATGAAAACAATGCTTGTTTTCCACTAAACCATTAACTCTCACTTTACCTCATTTCGGATTTTTACTCTCAGCGTAATTGGTGAAATACCTGCACTCGCTTGACGGGGAGTCGAAGAACGCCAGAGTTTCCGTCGAAGTGCTCGTGAACGGACGAGTATGAATGTGGAGAGAGGGATAATGGACCGCAGTGGAGCACTACTCGAGCCAGTTTCCTCCAGTCGCTCGGCGGATCCGCAGAAAATAAAAATCAACGTCCTCGCACCGCCAACCCACAAATGCGAGATACGAGGAATTCCTGCCCGCGCTGTCCTTTGGAGCTCCCGTAGTCGCGGTGAACAAACGGGTGCTCTGCCACTGCTCTATTTCCTCTACCACGTCGAACCGTCGTCCTCTCTCCTCCCTCTCTCTCTCCTTCACTCTCCCTCTCTCTTTTTCTCGCCTCTATTTCTCTCTCCTATCTCTTTCTCTTTCGTTCGCTCTCCTTCTTTCTCTATCTCTCTGTTTTTCTATTTCTCTCTCTTTCTGTATCTCTTCCTCTCTATTCACCTCTGTCTCACTCCCTCTCTCTTCTTCCCTCTCCCACTCTTTCTCCATTCCCTCTCTCTATCTCACCCTTTCGTTTTCGCCTCTTCCCTTTTCTCCTTTCTCTTTCACCTTATTGCTTTCTTTATCTCTCTTTCCTTCATTTCCTCACCCTCATTGCAACACTCCACTGCTTCCTCGTCTTCACCCTTTTCCTCAATTCTGACTTTCTTACTTATCTTCATCTTCTCCTTCCCATTCACCCTTCCCACCCTCTCAATCCTGCGTTCTTCGCCCCTTGGCACTTTCCCGCTCTTACTCTCGTCTTCATCTACCCTTCTCATCCTACATTACGTCTTTGACTTTTCCCTCGATTTTGTCGTCACATCTCGCGTTGCCCCTCTGCATCCCTCTCTGTCTGTCTCCCCGTTGTCTCTCTCCGCCTGTCTCTCTCCGCCTGTCCCTCTCCATCTGTCCCTCTCCGCCTCTCCCTCTCCACCTCTCCTTCTCCACCTCTCCCTCTCCACCTCTCCCTCTCCGCCTCCCCCCCTCTCCACCTCTTCCCCTCTCCCCCTCTTCCCCTCTCCCCCTCTCCACCTCTCCGCCTCTTCCCCTCTCCACCTCTTCCCCTCTCCACCTCTTCCCCTCTTCACCTCTTCCCCTCTCCACCTCTTCCCCCCTCTCCACCTCTTCCCCCCTCTCCACCTCTTCCCCCCTCTCCACCTCTTCCCCCCTCTCCACCTCTTCCCCTCTCCACCTCTTCCCCCTCTCTCTCTCTCGCCTGCTGTGTCTTCGCGAATTCTTCTGCCACTATCGTAGTTATTTCAACAGTAGTTCTCTTGCTGTTGCTCTTACTGTGCGGTAATTGACGGCTCCGGCTTTCAGTTATCGCTGCCGCCCACAGCATGCACACCATTCCTCCGATAGAGAGGTTTTCTCCAAATTTTTTATTTCTGGTCATTTTAATGTTATGGAATATCACCAAATATCTACAATAATATGATAAAAAATTAAAATATGAGGGTTGGCAACCATTTACCGAATGTAAGACCTAATTTATATTAAGGCAATGTGAAATGTAAAAACGCATTCATATACATTGAAAAGCAAGCATTGTGTATGTCTCGTGAAAGTACTGATATAGTTTCACTTCGTTCATACCAAATGAGCCAAATGACCACTCGTTTCTCATCCGAATCAAGTGTCCATTGCCAGTGGCTTCGCGATCTCTTATGCCGCCTCCAGGGTCGCACCCCACCCCTGACTATGTTCCGGCTGCACACTCTCCACCCCTCCCTCCCTACCTTCGCCGACCACGCCGCCACCACCCCCGCTGGCTCTTTGGATATTTAGTCATTTGTTTCCATCAGCGGCGGCGGCGTAGGTGGGGGCGGCGGGGTTTAATTAGGAAGCCGCGGATCGGGCCCCGCCTCCATTCTTCTTTATCTGCCGGCGCGGCCACATATTTCAGCGCCCGCCCGCCCGTCTGCCCGCCCGTCCGCCCCCTCAGCTCCTTCGCTCGCCGCCGCCCCTGCAGCAGTTAATTCCTGGGCTTCACACTCCGGAGGTTCCACCGCCCGCCCCGGGCGCCCAGAGCTCTCCACTCCCGGCCAAGGGGGCGAGAGAACCCATTTTTAATGAATCGAATTTCCTCTTCTTCTCCCTTTTTCTTGGTTTTTCTTCTCCGTTTATTCTTTTTTATTGTTATTTCCTCTTAGTCTTTGTTTCTCTTTTCTTCTGTTTTCATTGTTGTTTTTTTCCTATTTTCTTCGTTTTATCTTTGCTTTCCTTTCTCAATCTTATTCTTTGTGATTTTGAAAGTAGGCTATTTGAGTAGTGAATGAGCTGGATAAAGCGAGTGTTTCTTCTCGAATTCTTTAGAATTCTCCATCCAATTACTTTGATTTCGCTGTCTGTACGTGTTAATTACTCTGTTTATATCTATTATGTGTATGAACTGCTCCCTTTTTCCACTTTGTTTGGTTATTCATTGTATTTTTTTAATTACTTATTTTATATCTCTTTCTTCCTTTTACATTTCTTTTCTTATCTAAAAATACTCTCTTCAACTATTTTCTTTGATATTTATTTGATTCTTCTCTTTGTTACCTGGAATGATTCGCTTCTTTTTCTGAGGTATGGTAATTCTAGCTTCATCATTTGTACATTCTCTCTTGTGTGTCTGAGATATTTAGATTCGGGTCACGTGCAAATTTCCCTCTCCTGCAGAAGTGTCCAGAAGTTCGGCCGCACACTTTCACACTTAGACGATGCAGTAAAACTTAAAAAATCTTGATTCATTGGCATCCAACTACTTTCGAATTGACTTGATTTTAGAAGTGAATCTATAAAAGGGCTGGTAAAGGTCTTCAATGCAATAAGCTTGAACACGCCAATTTTTCTCGTTAGACATGTGAAAAATAATTTTTCAGGTAAATAATTGACGTGTCCAATCTACAGTTTCTAGGAAATCCATCATATATTCATTTTACACATAAGCTT
The DNA here is from genome assembly GCA_011170035.1 of Teleogryllus occipitalis. Lineage (NCBI taxonomy): Eukaryota > Metazoa > Arthropoda > Insecta > Orthoptera > Gryllidae > Teleogryllus > Teleogryllus occipitalis. The sequence goes on from BLKR01002719.1 coordinate 87,599, forward strand.
ATATTGCTGCCAAAAAATACTTTTTCATTTAAACTGTAAAATGTAAAATTCAAATTATTTTTATAGCCTATCTTGAATGTAATATATATATATATATATATATATATATATATATATATATATATATATAGTTTTAATCAAATTATTAAGTGATGTCCATTCTTTGAAATAATTAACTACAAACATATATAACTTTCCTGGCATTTGTTTCGTCACAATCGTATCCCAATTACTGACGAGTTGGATTTTTGACGTACGAATTATTGACGCTCTCTGTACCGAATTGAGTCTTATACCTGTCGAGTCAATTAATTTTAATATATTAAAATGTTAAATATTCATTTTCAAATTTCATTTTCAATACAGTTATGTTGTTTCACTACGTCTGGTCTTTCTTAATCTCTCTCTCTCTCTTTCTCTCTCTCTCTCTCTCTCTCTCTCTCTCTCTCTCTCTCTCTCTTTGTACTTTCTTCCTATCTGTGTTTCTTTCTGAAGGTGCAATCATAGACATTCTTTACTTTGTGGTACAATAGTTTGTACTGGGATATAGCCTGCCGTTCGGGTATTCAACAGTCGTGTTGCACGTTTTCTGATCGCAGGTAATTGGCCGTGATATGACAGCATTACCCGATGCTAAGGATGGAAGAGGGGACCCATTGTTTTAGATTCTATGTCGGTCCCCGCTTGATCAGAAGAAGCCCTACGCATGGTCGATAAATCCCCCCTCTGGGATCGTCATCCGACACAATTTCTTTGTGAGCGTATAGTCTACCACGATGGGCATTACCTCCATGTTGAATTATTCAGTCCAACGACAACCGTTCACTCACTTTACGTACGCTCTTCCTTCTTATTTCGATCACATTTTCACCTTAAGCCCCTTTCGGTTTTCTTTCCATGAACCATCAACGGACCTGCACCCTATTGCAACACATCGTGATCTGTCAGGGCGTTGTCAAGGGTTTTTCTTGGTGTCCACAGTTTCCTCAGAGAGACACCTATGGTCCATTCAGGATAGTGAGCGATTTTTTCACAAGTTATAAAAACAGTTGGGTATCGCCCAAGTCCGCCTGGCAATGCGAAATGAATTCTTCCGCCAGCCACATGGGCTGGCAACGCCAGCTGTCAATGCCTCAAGTTGTCAGTGAAACGCGGGGGTTAGGAAACGATTTTACGGATGATTTATATTTTACTTTCTTGTTACGGTGTAGAGAAAAAGTTATGTAGTGCTCCGCGAAAAAAAGGCGAATTTTTGGCAGAAAAACTCGTGTTACAGAGCCCTGGTAACGAAGAAGTGGATAAATTCAGTTGCTACATTTAGACAAAAATCCTCTCTCACAAGGTGTAGCCAGAGTCCATGTTTTGAGGGTCCTCGATACTGAAAAACGGCATCGAATGGCAGCAAAACGTGCCTGTCTCTCTGCCCGTCCGTCGTCCTTTCGTCCGACCGTCCGAGTCTTCCTCCAACTAAAATATTAAAGATAGAGCTTTTTCCCTTAATGAAATCTGTCCCTTAAAGATAGGTTTTAAAATAAGATCATGAACAATTTTTCGAAAATATTGAAATATACCCATCCATATACCCGTCTTGCTGCCCTCAAATTCCTGTAACCTGTTTCTGATATTTCTAATAAATATATGAGCGCCAGGAAATGGTTATGAGAATTAGCTCTAAAATTATATTTACTTATAACTCCGTTACTGACTCAGTCGGCGGGTTCTTTACCGAAATAATCGTGAATACTTACAATTACTTAATTCACCCCCCATACGAAGAAGCGTGGAATCTGAAATTCAAAATTTAAATATCCTACTGGATTGCACGTGATGGCAAATGATAATCAGCTTTCATCAATAGAAAATAACAAATTTATTTATAAATTTTAGTAACTTATTTTAAAATAAACAAAGTATAACATTCTTTTTGGTCATGACCTTTACTATAGCGTTATAGAACCTGTTATCCATGATAATCTTGGGCGCTGTCCCGGTAAAGGATGTCTCCGCGCAGACTTCAGCAATGGGCCTCGTCCAATCTTCTTTCTTGCTACCGACCAAATCCGTATCTTGTCGTTTCTTCTCATAAACCACTATGTACACTGTTTATCCAGTGGCTTTCTATCCCCATTCACCTGCTTGAATTGCTACTAGTTGTAATACTCCTTATTGTTCAATCCCTAAGCAAAATCTTAAGTGCTGTTAAAATATTAGTATATAAGTTCACCAAGTTATAAATTACGTCCATGCAAATTATGTAAGCCTCGGACCCGGGTTCCTATCATCGGAGACTAAGTTCGATTATCATTGTCCGCTTAATAAAATTTATAAGTCCCACTTTTGGCATTCACTGTTCACTTCGTATAAAACAATTTCCGAGTTCTATCTTTTGAATCCTAACAACGACAAATCACTATCCGAACGTCCGAAATTTTCTATGTTCAAATAAACTGCTATGTATCTAGCACCCTGATCCGATCGCTATCGTGTCGAAAGCTCGAATGAATATTTTTGTATCCTTCTTCAACATGTCAACTTTCTTTATCTTTCACTCTCTTGTTTAAAACAAAATTATGCGATCTACCTCGCGGCGTCATCTACGTAATTACTTTTGACCAATAACTCACTTTCTCGCATTCTCATGACACTTCCAGTATATTAGAAATTTTCTCATTTGCGTAACTAAGCATCTCTTAAGTTTGTTTATCTTTCTTCGTAGGCGAAAACACGGATGCTACTTATCGTCCGCTTTTGAACTAATGGGCATTATTTATATTTTGCATTCGATACCATGGCAACCAGCGTCTTTTTGCTAATTAAGTATTATTTTTAATGAAATTGGCTGAATTTCATATTGGTAACAATCAGGTATGTCACAATATGAGTACTTTTCGTGTAATTTACCGTGAAAATACGGGGGGGAGCAAGTACATGCTGTTTTAGTGTCACTAGTTTCTAATATCGTCACTAATAATATTGTAAGAAATCACACTACTTTTAGGGAAAAGCAGATGAGATTGTGTATGCGTGTGAACTTAGCCACCAAAATTATGTAAACAGACAGGTTGTATATGCCGAATTTCGAAGAGAATGCGTTGTTTAATTTCATCTTTTATATTTTTTCATTTTAATTTCATCTTTTACTTTCAGCTTTTAATTGAATTTGCAAGAGACTAAATGTTAATTACAGAAATATGCATGCAATTTTGAAATGTTTCTTAAAAAGAAAGTATTAAAGTGGACTTTTCTTTCATTCGAGCTACATAAACACATTTATATCATTGAAATATTCTCCTCTTGGCGGAATCACAAAAATAATACGAACTGAAACGGCAGAGGAAGAAGAAGTTAGCCACGTTTGTAAAATAAATGTAAATAATTTCTACGTGTTAATCACTGACCACGCTCTCATATTGAATTTTCATCAATGATGTCAAAAAACTGCTCATATGCCTGAACAGACAATACGGCTTCGACATTCACAGTCACCAATATTCCACCATGGTATCACCATCACCAGCGTTGCCATCCCGTTCCCACCACCTTTTCTCATCGGCTCCTGTTTCTCTTCCCACCCGTGGACGTGTGACTCCGTCATTTCGTATCACCACCACCACTACCGCCACCTCCTACCCGCTACCTTTCCTCTTCGCAAGTATTATTTCCAGTTCCCCTCAGCCAGACACGATTCCGCCAGCCCTATCACCGAGCCAGGCGCAAAATTTATATGTTAAATTATTATTTACTGGCGATCTGAGTTTTAATATCCTCCTCTCTCCTTCGCTCCCGTCGCCGTGCTTAGCGATGCGTTTTTATTTGCCCGCCCCGTGACCCGCGCTAATGAAGAGTTACGTCTTCTTTCGCGCCCCAGTTTCGGAGCGGGCAGCCGTCGGCCGCGGGGGCGTGGCCGGGAAGATAAGAACGGTTCGCGCGTCGACCGATGGGAGCGCTGTCCGTTATAATCCACGCGGCGAGGCGGTGGCGGTGGCGCTGGCGACCGTAGCAAGTTAGGAGTGGCTCTGCCGCTGTTTGGGCTCGTGAAGTTTCAATGGGGCAACACTCGCTCTTAATTTGTATGCAAAACATCGGCGGAGAAGGGAATGGAATATCTGTTTTTTTTATATTAAAGTCCGATGAATATACGGTATCATTGGACAGATATGGTGTAAGAATTGGGTAGAATAAAGATGAGTTTTGCATAAATGTGGCGTTTACTGAATCCATTCGTTGAAGTAAAGTATTAAAAATACTATTTTAAATTAAATTTTATTGGCACTTTTGAGTTTAAAAAAACATATTATAAAATCAAGTTTCACTCTTCACTCTTTAAAAATAAATATTAGTCAACTTTTCTAAACGTGAAATACTCCTCTGGACTACAGACACAACGTATTATATAACTATAAATTGATGGGTTATGTTGTTCTTCTTTTATTTAACGTTCAGTTAAATTCAATGTCATAATTGATGTTAAGTTTCTGAAAATTGGGATGTTTTCAAATAGAGGAATCTTACAATGCAGTACAGTGTCACATTCAAATAATTTTAAAAAAATATTAATTTTAAATTTGAATTAATATCACAATTGAGAAATTTTATTTAATGCCATTATAAGATGCCACTTCCTTATACATTAGTCGAAAGTTATGACAGAATCGAGTCACCAATACAAAGGACTCATTGAATCTAATGATCTCTTTACTAAAGCGAGATCAACATAAGACACTAATTTAAAGGAACAAGGACCAAGATAACATAGTAATTTAAATGCCTTCATAGTTATACGTTACCAATTCCATTTTGATAAATGACTTGATTTCCTTACGCGCGTTTTACAACATTCTACACTTACATTCTTCATTACAGTAGGTAATTTTTCCCATGAAATATTTGTAGGGAATGATAAGAAAACAGGAAGAATTCTCTATATACCGCCGTACATGTACATGGGGCTCCAAAACCCTTCCATTATTCGCTGCTGTTTAAATGAAGGTGAATAAATCTTTTCCTCTCTGATTCGGGAAAGATTTTTCTACGTATTTTAATATCTAAGAATTTGAATTTAATGTATTGTTTTAATTCTCATGAGTCAAAGAAGAAACTAACGTTTCTTTATTTTCGAGTGCAATTTCTTTTCCACTACTCAGTTATATCGTAAAAACATGAAGTCACTTTTAAGTTCTCTGTACATTCTGTTAAGTTCTCTATGTTCTCTGTTCTCTTAAGTTATCTGTAAATAACTGTTAAGTTATCTCTGTCGAACATCAAAAACTCACACGATTTCTTTAGCTGAGATTTCGAAATTCCAAGTGATGATTAGACCGAAGGGCTCCGTTAATGCAGTCTCTATTGTATTCAAAATTAAATTCTGTGTAGTGTAATCTTGCATTTGTAAAGTACTCGTAGAGCACTCGCAAAAGCTTGAAGAATGAGTTGCATTGAAGCCCTGACCGCATCTGCGAATCCCTCGCGCCGTCTGCGGTCCAAAGGGCTTGCAGGAGAGCGCTCTTGTGGGCGCCTCGGCACCCAAGAGCCGAGGTATCGCGGTGCGATGTTCATTTTTCACGTCCCCTCCCTTGGAGCGCCCTCATCCAGCGCCACCGCCACGTTCTCACGCGGCTCCGACTGGCCCCGCCCCGCACCTCTCCCCTTCTCACTGCTGCTGTCCGCTGCAGCGACTCGGGCCGGGAGGTTCTACGGTTCGACTCCCGACCGTGGAGGATTTTCCTCACTAGCTACATCTTCTTCTTCTTTGGACCTGTTCTCCCAAAGGCGGAAGTTAGGTAACCCGTCTAGATGGCTCCACAGTATTATAATCATGAAGGTTTTTCTTGGGAGGGTATAGTCAGGGAAGTTTCCCATTCCTTTTCCTTGATGATTTCCTTATATTTTCTCATTTTATTGGTGCATTTGAATGAATTATTATACAGATATATAAAATCAAAGCACAATACATCTATTTTTTTAAAAGAATTTATAATACATTATTTCCCATGAATTCCCGCACTCTCCTTATTGTTAAAATAACAACTGCCTTCTGCACAAGTTTGTTCATGTCTTCAGTCAAACCCTGTTGTTTTAGGCCCTCGATTATTATTATTATTATTATTATTATTATTATTATTATTATTATTATTATTATTATTATTATTATTATTATTATATTAGGAAAGAAATGATAGGGTGATGTTGAGGGGTGAAAGGACTAGGATAATGGTGGAAGGTGGGATATTGAGAGGCGTTCGTGGAATTTTTGAACCATCGCAGTCTGCGACTTATGACCAAGGAAGACCACGAAAAATCCCGGACAGGATGGACGGCCCGGAGATCGAATTCCGACCTCCCGACTGCGAATCTAGTGCGTTACACACTGGGCCACTTACTAGCTCAGTATAGCTAGTATAGCTACAGGCTAGCTCAGTGCTAGCTAGCTACGTATGTCGCAATCAGCCGCTGTTTGGAGAAGAATTCTAGCGACCGCGTGCTCGCATCGGCGGTTTTCCGTACTTTCTCCAATCAACACCACGTGTATGAAGCAGCTTACCTTAAGAAATTGCCCTCTCGACGAATGCGATCTTTCATTCTTAATCCGTGTCATATTCTCTCCCCTTACACACACTTACGTGCCCAAGACTACCACTCATACCGGGAGACTGGTCGAGAGTTTAGAGCTTGTTCCGGCTGGGGCGGTGGAACGCTGATACCTGGAGAGAAAATCTCTGCCAGCCGACATGTAAATCTCTGTGGCGCCGGATCTCAGCATCCAGTGGGGGCAGAAATATTACCAGCTTCTGCAATAATTAATACTGTACACTGTCGGGACTAATGACCATAGTAGTTGATTCGTCCGGAAACCTGAATCATTTCACATCCCTTTCGACGACTTACGGTCTCTGTCAGAGTTTCGGCCACCGAATCTGGCGCCCCTAGCGTTCTTACCACTGAGGACCGACAATTAATTTGTAGTGCTCGGACCTTACGATTAGAATATTACGTTTTACAAATATGAATAGTCCATAAAGGTCTAAATGGATGTTACTTGTAGGATAATGGAGTTTGAGTCGATGCTGTTCATCGCAATTGTCCCGTCCTCTCACACTCCATCCACATATTTCTACTATCCTCTCTACTACAACTTTCCAAACGAAACCCTTTTGTCGCCTCGTAGGTTCTGCTCATGATGATACCACTTTTACCTTCACTATTGTCGCCACCGCTACTGCTCAAGCCCGACCGCACACTTTCCAAAGCACCATCGACACAACCATCACCAACACCACGCACATTTGCCAAAAGCTCTGTACCACTATAGTCAACATACCACCAGCACCATCACTTCCGCCTTTAGTACAATTATCATTACTCCAGCGACCGCCAGCGCTGCCGCAAACAACCGCGCCCCTGGCGACGTCACACCACTGCCTCAAGTGCCCCAACCGCCAGCCCCGCCGCCGACAAGCGCGGCCGACCGCCTCCGCCTCCCCGCGGCGCAGCGCCCTCGTGATGTATGTCTTCTCCCCCGGGGGCAGCCGGCCGGCCCTGGGCCTCTCGCCCGCCGCCCCCTCCGCCGGCCTGCGCTCTTGGCTGCCCGCTGGAGGCGAGCGCCCCCAACCAGCCCCCGCAACCCGCTAGCCTCTGGCCTTCCCCGTCCCGCCACACCGCGTCTCGCCATGCTTCGCCCCGGCACTCCCCGCCACGCCACGCCTTGCCTCACCACGTCCCGCTCCAGCCGCCTCGCTATGGGATGCGCCCACTCCCGCACCCGGCCCGCCTCCGTACCGCTCGCGACCCGCACAGCTCTGCTCTTCCCCGCCCCGCCACACCGCGTCTCGCCATGCTTCGCCCCGGCACTCCCCGCCACGCCACGCCTTGCCTCACCACGTCCCGCTCCAGCCGCCTCGCTATGGGATGCGCCCACTCCCGCACCCGGCCCGCCTCCGTACCACTCGCGACCCGCCCAGCTCTGCTCTTCCCCGCCCCTCAACACCACGCCTCGCCCCGCTACTTTTCGCGTCATCACGTCAAGCCACACCCCGCCACGCCACACCACACCACGCCAATCCACTCCATGCTTCGCCACGTCACGCCCCCCCTTCCGCCTCGCCATAGCATGCGCCTTATCTCGCACCTGGTCCGCTTCCGTATCGCTCCCAGCCTGCTCAGCTCTGCCCTTCCCCACCCACGCTCTGCCCCGCCATTTCCAGCTACGCCACACCATGCCTCGCCCAGCCACTTCCCAGCACGCTACTCACCACCTCGCCACGTCACACCACGCCCCACCACGCCATGCAACTCGTCGCCGCGCCACGTCAAGATCGCCGGGCACGCTATGGCGCCCTCCCGATCCCGCATCCGGTCCGCCTCCGTGCTGCTCGCAACCCGCCCAGCTCTGCCTTCCCCGCTCACGCCCCTACCCCCGCACACGCCACAAACCGCCCGCCACGCCACGCCACTTCCCATGGCACTCCACGCCTCGCCACGTCATGCCCCCTCCCCTGCCTCGCTGTGGCACGCGCCCGATCCCGCACCCGACCCGCCTCCGTGCTGCTCACTACCCGCCCAGCTCTGCCTTCCCCGCTCCGCTCACGCCCCTCCCCCCGCACACCCCACAAACCGCCCGACACGCCACGCCACTCCCTGCCACGCTATGGCACTCCACGCCTCGCCACGTCAGGCCCTCTCCCCCGCCTCACTGTGGCACGTTCCCTATCCCGCACCCGACCCGCCTATTTCGGGACTCCGCCCGGTCCCAACCCGTCCAATTCTACCCTTCCCCACCCACGCCCTGCTCAGCTCCGCCGCGCCCCGCCCCGTCCAGTCCATGCCTTCCCCAAGCCTAAATCTGCCTCGAAACCTTCCCGCACACACTCGGAATCTGCCGATCTCACCCCTCTTTCGTCGCGGCCGCCCTGTCCCTGCCTCTGCCCCCGTCGCGCCCTCCCCGCCCCCACGCGCGTGCATTAGAGGGTGATTAAGCAGCCGCCCCCTGACGTCTTGGAGTCGAGTCCCAGTGGCGTGTTGCGCCGGTGATTAGTGGCCTCTCGCAGCAACTTGCGCAAGGACTGGGCGCTCACGCTGCGCCTGGCTAAAAGCGGCCTCGGAGAGTTTGATGGGAATATGCATCCGCCAACGCATGCTGTGAGGCGAGGGAGGATGGAAGCACCGCACTCCACATTTCACGTGGTTTCCGTTGAGATTCATCAGAACGCTCAAAAACAATGGTTACGATGCTGAAAAATTCATTATACTCAGCGGTTTTTCATTATAATGTTTAGTATTAAAAGTTTTCTTTTTATATTGAAGCTCGAGCAAGTTATTTTTACTCGTAGTTACAACATACAGTTTCATTTCTTCATTTCTCTCGTAAAATAAGTTACTCAGCAGAAAGACTATACCTGACTTCTCTGTGAATTCGTATATATAATTTTACTTCCAAGCAGGCGAACCAGAAACACAGCTTTACTTTTTCGTATCTCAGTATTCTAAAATTGATAGTTCGCTTTCTTAACTCAAAAATATCTCTCAAGTATCTCCATTGGCAGAGCCTACGATTCGTGGGCGAATATAAAACCAGGGAATTGAAGTGAAGAAAACCCACATTGGCACCATTTATTAAAAGAAATCCCCCTCCGCGATCCGAGTTTTAATATTTCATTCGCACCCCTCTGCCTGTGTCACGGCGACGTATGAGGGCGGCGCTCCGGCTCGGAAAGGGCGATCAGACAGTTACTCCCTCTTTTCAATTCCTTCCTCCGTCAGATCTCGGCGCTCCCCCGCAACCCCAGCTGCGCGCACCATCAGTCGCACCACCCCTTCACCCTTCCACACCTCCGCCCTTCCACCCCTCCACCCTTCCACCCTTCCACCCTTCCACCCTTCCACCCCTCCACCCTTCCACCCCTACACCCTTCCACCCCTACACCCTTCCACCCCTCCACCCTTCCACCCCTCCACCCTTCCACCCCTCCACCCCCAACACTTTTTGCCATCACCCTCCTCCCCCAGTGCACCGCCACCCCGTCACCCCGATGCACTAACACCTCCCACCCCACTCCCCGGCACCCACCCCGGGCCTCGCACCCACACCCTTCAGCCCGTCACCCCAGACTTCTCTCCTCTTCACCACGCTGCCCGCCATCCTGATACCTTTCCGCCCTCGCTCAGCCTCACTCCGTACCGTCCCCAGCCATCCCCCCTTTTCTTCTAAGAATCCTTGCCATTTCTTCAGCCCTCCCTGTGTCCGCACCTATCCGCCTCTCTGTCAACCCACGCCCCCTTTCAATCCCTGCCTTCCTATTGCTCGGTCTACCGCGACTCTCTTCAACAGACACATGCCATTGAGATCCTTGTCTTCACTACGAACGCGACACTTCTCAGTTGCCGACAACTTTGTATCTTTTACTCACCTATATTGTCTATGAGTCTTGTGGTCTCTCTACTGCCCCACCACATGTATTTGTTCTTCAAGTTCTCACATTCGTTCATCTCGCTTCCAGTTATACTGCATTCATTTCTTCCTCATCTCTGATGCTCGCAACTCTCATCTGAGCTTGTTATTACCTGCTTTTGAACAATTATTCTCATTTCCTCCAACTCCATGCTCTTAGAGATTTGTTATCATCTCATTTTCCTTCGTCTGCGCTTCTTTTAACAAAACCTCAGATTAAAGCTATGGTTTTGTTCATCCTTGTCCAAAATCTCTGAAAATCCCGTCTAAGTGTAGTTTTATCTCAACCCACGACCTAGATATATTCCACTCTTGTTCTTGCGCATATAGACGCAATATATCGCTATGGCTAGCAGGAACCGTCGTTGATCCCTCGAATGATTGCGACTGATGTCATTTGCAACCTCTCCACCACCCTCACCATCACACAATATCTACAATCACAAGTACATGATGTCACTAACAGTACTATTTCTGCCATCACATCGTCACCATCTTCCCTAGTGCCACCACCATCGATTACGATGACATTTTCATTTACGATTACAATCTCTACCACGACTATTAGAACCACCATTGCTACATTATCGTGACAATCTCCATTATAAGTACCATGAAAAATTAGTGTTACCTGTAGCTGCAGCAGCAGCAGCAACACCTCCACCCCCCCACCACCACCACTACCACCACCACCACCACCATCACCGTACGACCATTATTACTACATTACATACTTTTATACACCAGCCCTCACATCACGTTTACATCCCTTCCTCGCCCCGAGACATTCCTGTCCTGCCCCGCGAGGCAGCGCACCCGCCTCTGCCACCTGTCCGTGTCTGGCGCGCGATCGCCGGCTCGCCCCTCCTCCCCGCCGCCCAGATCCGTCTTCCCGCGCGGCGCGGCGCGGCGCGGCGTGGCGAGGAGGCGGGATGAAAAAGGAGGCCGAAAGGGCCTTTCACGGCCCCTTGCAACTCGTGGAGTGACGCTCGCGCGCCAACTCAATATTTCTATACGCATGCATTTAACATGAGCGCCGCTTTACAAAACCGCCGCTCCGTGCCGCCCCGCCCCGCCCCGCCCCTCACCTCCCCGCCCCGTCCCTCCCAGCCCCGCCCCGCCCCGCGCCACGCGGCTCCGCGCCCTCGGCCGGGGAGGCGCCGGGGAAACAAGGTGGAAGCAAAGTGCGTCGGCGTTGGCTGGCGCGCGGGGAGCGGGTGGGCCGAGGGGAGCAAAGCGGGTGGCGGGTGGCTGGAGTGCGGAGGGCGGATGAGCCATGGTGGACGGTGGAAGGATGAGAGTCAAGCTTTGGCGGGCGGGTGAAGGAGAGGGCGTGTTGTGAACGGGTGGTGGGCGGTGGTGGATCGCGTCGGGTGGTAGGCGGGAGCGGATAGTACCGCGTGCGGGTGAGTCGCTGGCAGAGGCGATTGTGGGGTCGGTATAACAGGAACTGGTGGGGGAGGGGTCTGGGGGTCTGCCGGGCGGTGGCGGGTAGTGGGCAGGCGGTAGAGTCGGCAGGCGGTGGCGGGTAGTGGGCGGAAAGAGTCTGGTGGTGGGCGAGACCGGGAAGTAGCTCGGAGGGTGAGTGGTTGGCTGAAACAGGCGTGCACGCAGGGTAGCAGGTTTTGGCGGGTCGTGGGCTTTGGCTGCCGGGTAGTGGCGGGCAGCGGGCAGGTGATAGCGGGAAGTGACGAGTACTTGCTTGTGGCGGGCGGCAGGCAGTTGGGCGACGACGAGCAATGGCGGACAGACAAGAAACGAGCGCAAGTGCGGCGGCTACGGGTGGCGTTATCGTATTAATTCTCGCCATCCCACTTTGCAATTTATATCGGCCCCGCAGGTGCTCCAGAAGTGGTTCCAGGGCTCCTTTCGGCGCTGAAGTGTACTCGATGGTGCTTCTCTCGTGCTCCTCGGGGCTTTGAGGTAAAAACAATCGATTACGCGTCGCGCGGTGGCTGAGTTTCCAAGCGGAGGAAGACGGTCGCGTCCGAGGGCCTGCCATCGACGGAGGAAGGAAGCAAAAGGGGAAGCGCCGAAATGATAAATATTTAAAAAGAACTGCAGAAGGTCGCTGGGAGAAGGGAAGTATTTCTGAATGGGGCCGGGTACCGGGGAGGAGGGTTTTCAACTTGAAAGTGCCTGGAAGTAGGATTTCAACCTCGTGGTAGAAATCCTAAAGGGATTGGAGATACGTAGGGTATCATGAAATCACCGGAGAAGTATAATATTCTCTCAAAGGTCACGAAGATGTTCTTATAAAAGAGGGATGAAAATTAACTTTAAAAATAAAATGTGTTTTAATTGCGAAAAACAACACATTGATGAATTCCTGACAGTGAAATCTATGTTAATTTGTTTTACAAAACAATGTCTACAATCTATTTATTGTACTTATCTTGACAATACAGTATCATTTAATAGTAATAACTTTTAAAATTGGTATCATAACATTATTTAATACTAACATTACTATATATGTACTCGTATTTTCGTACTTAAAAAATTGAAAACATATACATTAAAATAATACCATCCTAATGAACTTTTGTGTGTAACAGTGCTTATTGAAATTACCAAGAAATCTATAATACAAGAGTTTTGTCATTTCTTTCTGATATACTTATACCAATGAAGTCGAGGATAGACAATTTTTTGAAAGTATGTCGAAAGAATTTTTCTAGTCAAAGCGATATATTTTGTCCAAAACTCATGACAGATGACATTACAACAAAAAGTTTCAATTTGCTCTGTTCATGGCAATGATACTTATTATCCGCAACAAGTAATAATCGGAGAAAATAATTTCGAATTTTTCTTGACCATTTACTCACGATAGGGACCTCACTAGTTGTTAACGACATCACTGATGAATTGGCTGTTAAGAATTATGAAATGTTTTAATTTTTACATGTTCAAATTTTCTTTATAATAATTCAACTGAAAATCTACAATGTTAATTCACGTTGTACAAATAATGTTAGAGAAATACTTTTACCATCGTCCTACAAAAATGAAATAATATTGCAAATGGATGACTCATTGACGATATGTCTTAAGGAAAGTAAATACCCTGGATTTACACGACTTTCTGAACATCTCATTGAATGCAAACACACTTTCATTGGGATCTACCTAAGATCTCTAACTTGCTAGCAGCTTTGATAATAAACAACCCCATAGAAAACAGAGCTTATGCAAACTTGCATGCTGACGACCGCTACTAGAAATGAAAACGACGATGTAATGATCGTAATGGCTTTATTATTCCATATAATGGATTGGGCACGCTTTGTTGATGTAACGTTGATGTAATTCACCGCATTATTGGAAGTGTCATGCGATAGCGTGTTGGCATTGACAAACTTAGTTTATTTGCAATAACGCGTTATGACGACTAACTCGTAACACCCCAATGCTTACAGCATGAGGTGAACTTGTGCAGTGTGTAATCCGCGCTTGAAGTACGATTTATTCGTTTCTGCAAACACACACGTGGTGTAACTACACAATATGAGTAAATTATTGTTTACAGTTTCCCTGCTACAATCATTTTAAATTCAGTATCAATTTATTTTAAATATAACATGTAAATTAATCTAATTTTTATGATTTATTTCACACTTTTAATTATATTACAAAACTTAATTTACAACTTTTTGTGAGAAACTGGGTTTACTAGCATGCATGAGTGTTTTAGTTTCCAAGCGGAGGAAGATGGTCGCGTTAACAAATATTGGTAGAGATCAAAAATTTTCCTCACTGCGTTAATAAAGATACACGAGGAGCCATAGGATCAAGTGTTATAATTGATTGACCACCAAATTAAGTGAAAGCAAATTGACCAGCTGTGTCTACAGATGTAATTAGAACTAGAACCCTTAAAGCTCAGACGAAGCTCCTTGCGGTTTATGAATCTAGATATTCTGACATGAAGTGGTGTATTTAGCCATAATCTGTCTACGACTTACTACGTATTATCATTCATTTGTAGCCACACTTAGAGATAGTTAAACTTGCCGATGATTTTTTGTGCTTATCTGCAAGTTATTGACTTTCATTGCACCCTCTTAATATGCGTAGGTACTTATATTTTAATGAAACCTTAGCTAAACAAATATTTAATATATTTGTCACAGTAATTCTCGTTTAGTACGGTTAAGGAATAAATAATTAATTTAAGAAATATGATTAGTACATGTAAGATTATAACTGTTTATACTCAAATATCTTCTAACAAAATATGTTTATATTTTTACTATACCAAGATCAATTTCGTGTTGTCATTAAAAGACTGATAATGTAGATAAAACAAAAGAATAATATAAATTTTTACGATTATGTACAGAGATTAGTAAAATTTACACTTCAAATTACGGTGTAATTTTCCACATATTATTAAGTTTCCTTATTATTACACAAGTGGTTGATATACATTAAATAGTGTTAATTCAAATTTGTGCCGAGATTACGTGCATCAATAAAATTCAATTGCCGGGTTGAAAAAAGCACTTGTTAGCTCTAGCTTTGAAAATATGGAATATTGACTTTTGTATTGAAAAGTCCCACCCCAAAAGCCAAACTCGGTTCACTCTGTTGGATAAGACCATCTCTGCACCATGCGACTACAGTTCATAAAGGGCTGCGACGGAATTCGAGCCACAGTACCGCGTACTCACGCAACTACTGGAAATGAAGGGTGATGAGCAACATGTGAGCGGGGAGCAGCAGATCACAAGAGCCTGAGTGCGGACACAATGAGAAGGAATTAAATGTGTCCCGTTGTTTACGTCTCCTCTCTAGCATCCGCCTGGAATTGATACAAGTAAACAACTATTTAGAAACTGTCGAAAACCGAGTTCTATCTGGACTGGATTGATTGATAGTGATTCCGTGCGTGTCAAGTACTGAGATTATTAGTTCCAAAAGTGCATGTTTTTTCATCGCGAGGTGGCAGTGATCTTCCCCCGCTGGATGGCGAGATACGACGCCGACCTGCCGTCGACTAGTGGGGTTTTCCCTATCAGGTATCACCCACCAGCGACGCACCGCCCCAATCGGGACAAGTTCTAAGCCCTCGACCGCTCTCCCGGCATGTGTGGTAGTGTAGTGCATGTAAGTGTAATGGTGTGTAATAGGTGAGGATAGGACAAGGAAGAGGAAGGAAAGATCTCGTGCGGTCTGTGGCCTTTTTGTTAGGGTACTACTCCGGCATTCACCTGGTGTTGTTCGGAGACACCAAGGAAAACGACCAATCAGACCAGCCGGCCGATAGAATTCTCCTCCAGACAGCGGGAGAACTCGAGTTAGCTGACAAGCTAGTGTGGAAAATCCTGCCGCCGTCGGGACTCGAACGTAGGACCTCCCGGTCAGAAGCACTGCAGTGACATCAGTTGATGCACTCTCCCGGTTCGGAACTAGATCTTTCGACCTCTCAAAACTTTTCTTGCAGACTTTTAACTATGTACTCACACATTCGATACAATATCTGTATCCATATTAAAAACGTGCACACTACTTTCGGATAGGTGTACCACAAGATCCGTTTCCAGACCAACTGTGCGGGCACGCGGCCGTTGGTTCTCAGAGAACTGCGGCGGGGGCCGCAACAGCAGTACGCTGTTCGGAGGCGGTGGAATTGCTGCTGTTGCTCTCGCCTGACACCGAGCCGACGGCATGCATCTCCATATTTAGGCGACGATGGCGCTGGCGCCGGCGGCGGCCGTTCCAGGAAATAAATTGTCCGCCCTCCATCAATCTCCTGCAAGTAGCCGTCGCCGCGCCCGCCGCCGCCGCCGCCGCCGCTCTCGCGTCCGCAGATCGTCGCGCGCGCTCCCGTGCAAAAGTTTTCTCCTTGAGCACGCAATGATTTATAGTGCCGGCGCGGCGCTGCGTCGCGCGCGCAGCGCCGGGCGAGGACGGAGGCCGAGGACGGGGACGAGGACGGGGGACGGGCATTGCGCGCGACGCCGGACAGACAGGATATCGGACAAAAGCAGCCCGTGCGTCAAAGCGCTCGCTGCACGCTTACCCGCGTTCACGCGCTGGACTGCGGGGGGTGGTGGAGGGCGGGGGCGGGGGGCGGGGAGCGCCGCCTTCAGTGCGGAAGCAGGCGAGCGCCTAGGAAGCACTTGTCCCTGTCACAGTTGTTTCCCGGGTTGAGAGAATGCGTCGCTGTTGTTTCTTTTTTTCTCGATTAGGCCAGCTGTGCACGCCCTGAATGGCCGACGCGTGACTGTGTCATTTGTTATACATCTTTTTACGGCTCTGTAGCCAAGGCTCCACAGAGGGGGTGCGGTCAGACCACCCATCATCCCACCCCTCAGACCCGAGTTCAAATCTCGGTGGATCCCTTGGAGGAGGTCAAAATGAATTCGGGCAGGTTTTCTGGGAGATATCACATTTCCCTTACCTTCCATTGCGTCACTTCTTAATAATTATTCATACCATATCGATATCATCCATCCATGAAATAATTAAACTCAGATACTGCCAAAAATACTCAGGTACTTAGGACCGAAATAAAGATAAGGCATTGTGACCCAATTCGAACCTAGGTCTTACATTGGTGTATTGTCAATACTACGAAAGTCTTTCTAAGTCATGAATGGATGATTCTGGGAATGGAAGATCAGCACACTGCTCTGTCACAGTTATTTCTATACTAGAAAGAATGCGTTACACTTTCTACAAACCCTCTGTCAGGTCAGCCATCTAATCACTGATATCTATCGCGCTCGTAATGCAAAGTCAGATTTGAGCCATGACCTGTTATACACACACTCACAATACCAACCAGGTATTTCTAGATCATGAGGATACAATGTGTTGAAGTGAGCGAGCAGCCCAATTCTGATAAAAATTTGGGTGTAAAAGTTTCATAGGAAAGGAAAGTTTGAATGCGGTCTGTGAACACTGTTTTTGTTGACATTTCAAAAACTTTCTTTATTATAAGTCGAGAATTTTTACATTCGAGAAGACGTTCTCGATATTTAAATATCCCAACTGTAGAAAATAAGAGAAATTTAAAAGAAAAAATAAATATTGTTTCCAAGAACCACACACTTTCATAGAAGTGTATTGAGTTATTACTTGATCTTGGTAACTGCAAGAAGTTTGCTGTTAGTGAAATTGAATCATGGAAAATATTTAACTGCTTCTGTGCATAATCTGAATGTACGAAGGAATATTTCATTACCGGATCAGTAGTCCGTTGTATTACAGACGTTTGCCTTCTCCGAAACATTATGTTGATCTGTGTCGATATCAAATGCAAACAATTTCCTCTTTAATATTACAAAAGTACATAATTGTTTTGACACGCCATTAAATCACGCAGCACATAAAATTTTTTCCATGAACTGATGCTTTCGTGGGGGAAAATTAAATCTGGAATACGAATTCGGGCGGGTCCATAGTTCACCGCTTGCTTCCTTCCTAACTTCCCTCTCGTAGCAACGCGATCTCAGTCGTATCTCAGGCCGAGCGTCAAGTCGGCAGAGAAATAAACTTCACGCTCTATCGCCGCATTTCATTTGACGCTGGGACGGGGGGGGGCGGCTTCCCCTCCCTCGCGCTATTTAGAACGAGCTCCGCCGGAGTGCGTTATACCAATTATTTAACCGCTAGCGCCTGCTCTTGCCCGCTCTCCTTCTAGCCGCCGTCGTTGCCGTCTCTGCGGGCCTTCCCTCCATCACGGTTTTGACGAATTCCCTTCTCTCGCGCTGCTGTTTCTGACGAAATTGAAACTCCTGTTTTTTTGTACGTTTTCATTATATAGAGAGTCACACTATATTCTTCATCTTCCGTTACTACTACTTATTTTCTTTATTGTGTCTTTGGTCTTCTTGTCGGTAATAACTTCGTGAAATATACGAATGAAGGTCGTTTCCGGGGAAGTTGTTCCTGTTGACACTTTAATAATTTCCGGCAATAGCTGTATCATCCAAGAATTTCATTACGACCTCCTTTTCAATTGCAATAAATCTTTATTTTGTTATGGTTTTTTTATAAATACTTGTTCAATATAGACAAACTTATCGTTGTTGTTGCGTATGGTAATTAGAAAGATTTTAGCTTTGTTCGTATTAGAATAGTTCGAAAACTTGCTAAAACTGATGTAATTACTGATAAATATTTTTATTGTTCCTTCTCATATCTGTTATTTTCTCCTTCTTACTCAACAGTTTCCGTGTAAGTTTCCTCATTCTCACACCGTTGGGTCTGGAGATAAATTAATCTCTTATGTCTACATGACCTACTCATCATTATCCTGTAAGACTCAGGCCACCCTGAAATTACATGGGGCTGCAATCCCACCAGTACGAAAAAAATAATAATACGAACAAATAAGGAAAAGTGAAAATGGGAAGACATTGGTGACTATTTCTTCCTCTTGGGTTAATCACCAGTAGCGCTGAAATCACCCCCCATTCTCTTCAGCGTTCGTCTTCCACTTCTTGCAGCGCGAAGCGTCCGCCACCGCCCCCGCCTTCCCCGCGAGCGCGGCAGCTATTTAATTAAGCGGCCGAGCGCACGCCCTCCGCGACGTACGTCGGGATCAGCGGCGCGCTGATCCCGCGGCGCGCTAGTTAGCACGGCGGCCGCGCGCGGAGCGGTCGGCGCCACCGTCGCCCCGCCATAATACACCTGGATCAATCTTGCATTACGCCACGCCTGCCGTCTCGGGCGCCGCCGCTGCCGCCCCCCGTCGCTACATTATTAACCCCGCGATCGCGATGAATAATCTAAGTCGAGGGTCGGTCTCTAATTAAGGTCAGCATCACTCGTAAATACTGGTGGTGGTGGCGCGGCAGGTGGCGGAACTGGGAAGCTGGGAAGGGGGTGTCGATGAACTTGCGAGGGAGAGTTGGCAGGGGTGATAATGGTTATGGGAAAGCCAACACAGAGAAGCGGCCACCGGACTTACTAACTGGTGGCGGTGACGCCAAGTGTATTCTAGGTATCCGGTGGCGGATAAGGTAACAGTGGCGGCTTTTCTAGGTTGGTGGCAGCAAAGATAGTGAGTAGTGAACTGATACCGAGTAGGCCTGAACGCAAGCCACAGTGTGTAGCGGCGAAGTTTATGTCAAGTTGAGGACACAATTCAGGAGTCAGGTCTAGGGGTCTGGTGGCTACCGTGGTAGTATTCATTACCGGTTCATTACCATTCATTACCGGTCATCAACCAAGACGGTGACGGTATAGAAATCAGCGAGTAGTTCGAATTCTTAGCTGGCTGTGTTGATGTGTGCACGACACAACAGAGGGGCGCCGGGTGCGTGGCAAGCGGCAGTGGAAGCGAAGGAGAAGGTGAATGCGAAGGAGAAGGTGAATGCAAAGGAGAAGGTGAATGCGAAGGCGAAGGTGAATGCGAAGGCGAAGGTGAATGCGAAGGCGAAGGTGAATGCGAAGGCGAAGGTGAATGCGAAGGCGAAGGTGAATGCGAAGGCGAAGGCGAAGGTGAATGCGAAGGCGAAGGTGAAGGCGAAGGTGAAGGCGAAGGCGAAGGTGAATGCGAAGGAAGGTGAATGCGAAGGCGAAGGTGAATGCGAAGGCGAAGGCGAATGCGAAGGCGAAGGTGAATGCGAAGGCGAAGGTGAATGCGAAGGCGAAGGTGAATGCGAAGGCGAAGGTGAATGCGAAGGCGAAGGTGAATGCGAAGGCGAAGGTGAATGCGAAGGCGAAGGTGAATACGAAGGCGAAGGTGAATACGAAGGCGAATGCGAATGCGAATGCGAATGCGAATGCGAAGTTGAATGCGAATGCGAAGTTGAATGCGAATGCGAAGGTGAATGCGAATGCGACGGTGAATGCGAATGCGACGGTGAAGGCGAATGCGAAGGCGAAGGCGAAGACGAACTCCAAGGCGAAGGCGGCGGAGGCCCGGCCGGAGGGGAAGTCGCGGGCGAAGCAAGGAAGGTCGCGCGAAGAGGGTGTCGGCGCTTAAGCGGGTCGTAACGCCCTTTAACTACGCAGCCCAAGTTGGCGACCTGCGTGCGATATTGCGCCGGCATCAATCAGAGGAGGTCCCCTCGGGGGCTGCCGCTAACTCCTCGTGATGAGGGGGGTGGGGCGCCGCCTCAGGTAGAGGCGAGGAGGTGACACGAGGCCCAGCGTCTCGCTCTTTGCGCTGGCACGCCCTTAGCGAGTGAGTGCGTTTAGGGCCGGAAGTGGTCGTTGACGAGGGAGGATATGCAATTAAAGTTTACGAGCTTCGTTGGGAGATCATTCGACGCTTGATATTCTGTGCGGTGAGTTTCATCGCGGGTACTGTACTAAAAACAAAATTATATTAATTGTTGGAGTTCGGAGCGTTTAAAGGTTTATGAAAGTTCGTGCTGAAAGAAAACCTCTGCGAGAAGTTTTAAAACGGAAATTTCACGAATCTGAAGTGTCCTAATTCTTCTCATTTATACAAATGAAAAGGGTTTGTAATTCTGAAACTTTTAATTTCTTTTTTGCATTAGAAATTATTCAAAGTGTTATAATAAAGCGAAGAAACGCAAATAATTTTAGTATATTTTCCTTTTGAAGTTTATTCAGCAAAAAAGTGACTCCACAAAATTTCATAAAAAATCATTTACCAGTAAAAATAATAAAATATCTGTAGCTTTTTCTTCTGTTATGCTTTGGAAATACAGTTGTGAAGATCAAGAGAAAGAGTACTAAAATAAATACTGCACCGCTGTATTTCGTTCGAAAACTTCAAAATTCAAATACACATCATGGAAAACATATGCTTTTGAGTCATGGCTCTATTGCTGCATACGATTCATTTATATATGCATAAATTCTTCTTCTTTCAGGTTAGTTGTAATTCACTAAATTCCTTATTTCTGACACTTAGATGTTTGTGAGCCCTACGCTTGAATCACGCCTCACAGCAACTCGAAAATGTTGTTCAAACAATTTCTGTGCCGTTCCTGGAATGCGCTTGCCGAATATTCATACGCAGCTACCCCAGCGCCGACGGCGTTCGCTCGTCCTGACGTGGCAGGCTCTCAACTTCTCTCCAGCACACGCGAAGAGGCATTCACGAGGAAGATGCGGCGGCAATGAAAACAAACGAGAGCTCGCTAGATCATAACCACCGATCACGGAGGCGCTGTATCACGACAGACGCATGACACAGTGGGTCCAAATACGGAAGGCGGGTTTTCTTTGATGTCTGAAAAAAAATGTGAAGCATATAGAAATGACGTGGAATGAAATGAATTCTTCGGGAATTATATGGTTCACCTTGCATATCTTTTGTTTTTTCACTCCTTCTACAAACAAAAAATTAGAAAACATAAGGAAGGTATAAAAACAAAACTACATTAAACAATATGTTTGGGTTTTAGAGACGTTGAAAAAATGGCATTGGCAGAGATTTTTAAAGAACGTGCTAGAAAATCCCACTACTACATCCCAATCCATCTTTTCGTCTGCCCCTTCAATGTCCCACGTTTCATGCATGCCTTTCCGCCCTTGCCAGCCACAGGCGTCCTGCCTCGCCCTCTCATTGGACTTAACAGAAAATGTCTTTAAGTTTGTTGTCGTCAAAAGGCAGATTTCAAATAAAAAAATATACGAAAAAACCGATACAGAAAAATAAAACATTTATTTTATCTAAGGATTTATTTTTTAACCGTAATATTAAAGTAATTTTTTCTTCATCAAATTTGTCACAGCTCCTTGAGTAAGGTCATATCTAAATTTTTCAAAAATATGAGGGGTTTTTGCATAATACTGCGTGCAATATAGGTAATATAATGAAATTATTTTCTCAAAAACCGGTATTTTTTTATTTTTTCTCATAGTGAGCAATGTACGATAATGTAAATGACCCTGGTCCGATTTTCGGTATTTCTTGAAAAATGACAAATATTTAATTTGCGAAATAATATAGATGATAGAGATGTTTTGGTAAAGAAATTAATTCCTGAAAATTAAAAATTTATAGGTACCAATTTTGAACTTAGATTGGTTTCGTGTACTTTTTATCTTAGTAATTACACATTCGATTTTCCCAAGCTTCTTTTCCTTTCTTTTGGGAGATTTCAGGAAATATCAGAGCGCAATATGACAATTACCATCGCCGCGATACGACGGTTTGATATCCTCAGAAATAATTCCCATATGCAGGCACATTTTCTGGCTGTATGGACCTTCGTCAACTAGAATTCTCGGTGGCCACGATGGGTCGCAGTTTTCGATGGTCGAATTATTGTTGATGTATTAGTTTTTGCACTTAGTATTGTTACTCTACAATTACCTACTCAGTGACTGTTAATGGATTTTACACACGATGTCGTGGACGTTAATATGTTCAAAGGTTATGTAACCGTTAGTAATGCGAGAAAGTAGGTGCTCTTGTAGTATGACTTATTATCATTTATGCTAAAATTATGTAAGAAACAAACATCACTTCATAAAAATGCCCTAACACTAGCATTTATTTAAGTCCATATGAGGGAATTCAAGGAGAAATGTACAGGAAAAATCGGCTGCACTAATAAGATACTTGAGCACAGAGTGTTTTCTCATCTTTGATAATCCTAAACATCTGAAATACTTACTAATAATATATAATTGTACTTCATTACCTAGGACGATGATAAACTTAAAAAATATATTACGGATGCAACAAAAATTGTTATAAGAGTACTTGTGCTGTAATACATTTATTATTACACTAGTATCAAAATGGTTTCATTAAAACCAGCCCTATGAAAGACAAAATGAACTCCCAATTTGAAACATATGAATTAGTGTATTATGTCACTTCAGTCGTTCATATATACTATTCTTAAAAATAAACATCAAATAAATCAATAAATATTCAACTAAAATAATTTGTTGGGTTTACAATATTTGCGTTTTAATAATATTTATCCTTTTTAGTTACATCATATGTTATACTTTCATTTCAGTATGTTGTTCATATAGTTTTTGGTTCATTAATAACTTTCAAGAGTTCTAAACTGTTGCTTCATTATCAATCGCAAATATAACATAAAACTGCATTTTGCAACGTAATAATCGCTACATTTGAACCCCAAACCTACGCATTTGAAAACGTTCCGCCTCGTCATCGCCCACCCGGTTGAGACCGTGGCAGTGAACGGCGCTCCTCGTCTCGCCTCAGGCTATCCAGCGGCTGCTCGCTCCACGTCACGCCCATAAAGAAGTGGGGCGCGCTGCGTTTCTCACCTCGTGCAGACAAACAACCCCCGATCCGCGCCCCGCCCGGTCCCTCGGCCGCCCACTTGCCAACCCTGCTTTGCATCTCGCTACCCCATGGCCTGGGCAGCCTGTTCTTGTCGCTGTCCATTGGCCACTTGTTTTTCCCGGACGCCGTCTCCCGTTCTTTGCTTCCGGCCCCCGACTAATCACTCGATCTCCTTCCCAGCACTTGCTCCGAGTCACATGTTCTTCCTGTATCTCGGTCTTCCCGTCTCGCGTTCTTTACGTCTCACATTTTCTTCGCCTCGCTTTCTCCCTGCCTCGCGTTCTTCCCGTCTCACTTCTTGTCTCGTGTTCTCCCCGCCTCACGCCCTTCCCTACTCGCGTTCTCCTTGTCTCGCTTTCTTCTTGTTTTGAGTTCTCCCCGCCTCGCTTTCTTCCCGTCTCGCGTTTCTCTCGTCTCGTTTTCTTCTTTTCTCGCGTTCTCCCCGCCTCGCTTTCTTCCTGTCTCGCGTTCTCCCCGCATCGCTTTCTTCCTGTCTCGCGTTCTTCTTGTCTCGCGTTCTCCCCGCATCGCTTTCTTCCTGTCTAGCGTTCTTCTTGTCTCGCGTTCTCCCCGCCACGCTTTCTTCCTGTCTCGCGTTCTTCTTGTTTCGCGTTCTTCCCGCCTCGCTTTCTTCCTGTCTCGCGTTCACACCGCCTCGCGTTTTTCCTGCCTCGAGTTTTTCCCGTTTCTTGATTCGCTTTCCTCCCGTTTCGCATTCTTCGTGTCTCGCTTTCTGCTTGTCTGACGTTCACCCGCCTCGCGTTTTCCCATCTTGCGTTCTTCCCCTCCCGCATTCATCCGTCTCGTTTACATCCCGCTTCGAACTTCTGCCACGTTGTTTCCGTCCGTGTTCTTTTTTGCGTTCTTTTGTATCAGTCGTTTTTTCAATTTCGCATCTCACGTTATTTTTCCGTCTCAAGTTCTTTCATTCCTTCCGTTTATTTACATCATTTATTGTGTGTTTGATTCATTTAATGTCAAAACGGTTGAAATCTAAGAGGCGTACTGTTGGAAGAAGTAGATTCTACATGGACAGTTTTCTTCAAAGCACACGTTTTCTCTCTAGTCCTTGCGGAGTCTCTTTCCTTTCAAATCTCTTGACCTTTCCGTCTCTTGACCTTTCCGTCTCTTGACCTTTCCGTCTCTTGTCCTTTTCGTCTCTTGTCCTTTCGTCTCTTATTTTGTGCTTTTCGTCTCTTGTCCTTTTCGTCTCTTGTCCTTTTTTTCGTCTCTTGTGCTTTTCGTCTCTTGTCTTTCGTCTCTTGTCTCTTGTCCTTTTCGTCTCTTGTCCTTTTCGTCTCTTGTCCTTTTCGTCTCTTGTCCTTTTCGTCTCTTGTCCTTTTCGTCTCTTGTCCTTTTCGTCTCTTGTGCTTTTCGTCTCTTGTCCTTTTCGTCTCTTGTCCTTTTCGTCTCTTGTCCTTTTCGTCTCTTGTCCTTTTCCTCTCTTGTCCTTTTCGTCTCTTGTCCTTTTCGTCTCTTGTCCTTTTCGTCTCTTGTGCTTTTCGTCTCTTGTCCTTTTCGTCTCTTGTCCTTTTCGTCTCTTGTCCTTTTCGTCTCTTGTCCTTTTCGTCTCTTGTCCTTTTCGTCTCTTATCCTTTTCGTCTCTTGTCCTTTTCGTCTCGCGTTCTTTTCGTCTCGCGTTCTTTTCGTCTCGCGTTCTTTTCCATTTCGCGTTCTTTCATCTCTCTTTCCATTTCGTGTTCTTTCCTGTCGCACTCTTTCCGTCTTGCGCCTCAGACTTTACTTTTGATCATTAAATCTCTGTGCAGCAAAATTAGAGTATCCGGTAAAAAACTCTCATGTTAGGGAATTTCGAACTTCAAACTCTTTAACTTCTTTGTTGATTATCTTCATTGCTCGATTCTTGAAATATCAAAGTATTAGGTGATTCGCATGTTTTCCTGTAAGATTTCGAAAATCGATATAACAGAGTAGTACATAACATCGTAGGCTTTCACGGCCGGAGTCAATATGAGTGAAAGTTTCCGGGCTGGTAGGCCGTGGTCCAGTTGGCATTGAAGAGCCAAACGTTTCGTCCACGTCTGCGGTGGATATCTTCAGTGGCGGCAGCGTCGTCGGGGTAGTCTCCGGGTCGGCGGCTGGCTAGCGACTGAGCTGGCTGGAATATCGACGATTCCTATAATAGGTTGTTCTGAAAAGGTTTTGTTATTTTTTAAATCGGGTCTTAGCGATATGGTGACGAATTGCAGACATACTAACCTGACCGCTAATCTACCAGTGTCTATCATATCTAAAGACATGAGAAGTCTTGAAGACTTGAGAAGACATGAAAACTTCTCTCTTACAGTTTTAAAAAGCCTCTTGGAATTGTCATTCATTAACGCTGCTGGATGAGCGTCAGGGCTATTAGCAAACGTAGATTGGCAGGTGATGGTTCAATTCCAAGTGAATTACAAAACGCGATTGACAAACAGGCGTGAAGTCTCCCGCAAATTGGGAAGTGCGGAACTTGATTTCATTTGCTTCTAGGGTTGGAAATTTGGGAGCAGTGGCAATATTCATTATTGGACAACTTCGGTACTATCTTATTATTGGTAGGAATTGTAGGAATTCTGATGGGGAGTTGTTGACGTTTTTAAATAGTTATTAAATAATCGAAGTCATCTTAGTCAACTTAGGTTGAGGAAGACACCCCTTTTTCGACGGCATTGCCGTAATCATCAGTCTAGAACTGTACAAAACAAATACAAAATATTAAAAATATAATTGGAAAACAATTTTTGAATTCACTGATGTTAATTTCATATTTTGCATTTTCTTCTTATTTATTATTTTTATTTATATTTTGTATGTTTTTAACATTCCGACACTGACGATGACGACAAAGCTGTCGAAAGTCGGCTCATTCAATAAATCTACGTCAGCAAAGAAGACTTCCATTCTTTCATCCATCACTGTCTTATTATTATGGACTTTCTAAACCTACACATTTATGAAAGTCGTATGAGACATTGTGTCCATCACCGGTCTATTACAATTTAAACATAATAAAATGATTATTCTTTGCCCAATAATGGCTGCCTTTGGAGCAAAGAGGAACTTAATATGAAGGTTTTTGACAATGTGGCGGTAGAAATGTTGGCTTCTCTGATTTTCATGTTTTTCATCTGAGCATCATCAAACTAATTCAACGTGAAAATATACTCGCTTAAATCTCACTCCACCACCTGGAGGTTGATCCATGGTGTTGCGATCAGACAGCTTACCTTTTGTCTGATGATACCATTGTTGTAATCCTGATCGACCCTTGTGGAATTTGAGGAGGGATTAAAGCGGGTTTGCAGCAGGGTTTTTCGAGGTTCTCGCAATTTACCGACCCAATTGACCGCAGCTTCACCATGATTCAAATCATACCATCAGTATCCCTCCTCTATTATTTCAAGTCATCTTAGATATGGCCGAAAAGGCTGGGGCTGAGCATCATAACAAATATGTGGCCAAAGGCCATCGGGCTATTTGTCGCCACTCGATCATTAGAACCCATATAACGCCGTTGGTGCATAAATATTATTTGTTACATTATGATTCATCCAGTGAAAAAAGCAAAGGTGCACTATCACTGCAAACTTTCTCGCAGAGTCTCGCATTTTCTTCCTTCGCCCAGAGCGTTACACCATCTAACTTCGCAAAAAATTAATTCTCCACACACTCGCGTGGAAAACTAGCATGGAAGCCGCAAGATTACAGGTCATGTCGTCACCCC
The DNA here is from genome assembly GCA_011170035.1 of Teleogryllus occipitalis. Taxonomy (NCBI): domain Eukaryota; kingdom Metazoa; phylum Arthropoda; class Insecta; order Orthoptera; family Gryllidae; genus Teleogryllus; species Teleogryllus occipitalis. The sequence continues at coordinate 114,980 of BLKR01002719.1, forward strand.
TTACACACACACACACACATTAATATGCACTACACTACGCCAAATGTTGGGAGAGCGGTCGGGAGCTTAGATCTTGTCCCGGCAGGGGTGGTGCCTTGCTAGTGGGACATACCTGATTGGAGAGAAACCGCTGACAGACGGTAGATCGGCGACGGTTCTCTCCATCCAGCAAGGGAAGAACACCGCCACCTCCAGAGAAAAACATATCCAACATTTACGGGACAAATAACCCTAGTAGTTGAATTCCCGCCCGGATAGCCCGGAATGACTGACAATCAATTAATCAATCCACGAAGTTCGACCGAGATTTGCACCTCGGTATCCAGAGGCGACAGGCAAGCGATCCGATGGCGACCGTGGATTACAAGCTGAATATCGTTGAGATGGCGCGCGCTCCTCGAAGCCGAGTCGGAGCGCGTTCCCCGCGCCGCCGCGTGACGAGCTCCGTGGCAGCCGTCAGCCCGCGCAGGTGGCTGCGCGCGCCCCGATGAAAAGTTATAAAGCCACCGCTATCTCCGAGGGCGGGCGGGCGAGCGGGCGGGCGGCGGAAGCAAGGATATGAATGGAGGCTTGGAGATCCTTTGTGATCAATAAAGTACCTCACTTCCCGCCCGCGCCTCCCTCGGCCGGGGTTGGGAGCAGCCGTACGGGCGCGGGCGCGGACGGGCTGGCTCTCCGCGGACCAAGAAATATGTCGAATTCCTTAGAGGCGGACCATACAAAATCCCATAAGCCATAAAATACGCAGTACGTTCCTTCCTCCTTCCCTTCTTTTCAATTCAACGCGGGAAATGAGAAAGAATTTGCAGCGTGGGCTCTTCCCTGGTGGATTTCCCCTTTGCGTCCGCCGCTGCGGAGGAAGTCTGCGGCGGCGGCTGCCTTGCAGAAGTGGCGGTGATCCCCGAAGAGGAAAACAGAAATTAGCGCCGGAATTGTTTTTTATTTTTTCGGGGTCTTTATTTTTATTTTTCGCAGCCACCGAGGCTTCGGGCGGACGCGTCTGCCCGGCCACTTATGATTCAAGAGGTTCTCTGCGAACCGTCCCGTCCCGCCCCGTCCCGCCCCGACCCGCCCCGCCCCGTCCCGTCCCGCCCCGCCCCGCCCCACCCCGCCCCGCCCCGCCCCGCCCCGCTCTTCCACGCCCCTCCCTGCCCCGCTCCTCCCCGCCCGCCCCGTCCCGCTTTAGCCTCCCTGCCCCGCCCCATCGCGCTTTGCCCCGCCCTGCCCCCCGGTCCACCCCGCTCCGCCTCTCCCCGCCCGCATTTCCAGCCGTACGTCTCGCAACTTGTGAGTCAATAACTCCCCGTAGGGGCCGCTGGGGTGATGCGTGCGCCGAAGTAGGGCGAGCGGCCTGTCGAGAGAACGGCCAGGGGCAGAGGGGGCCGTCTTGGAATACAATACGGGCTGGCCAAGTTCCGAAGTCCACTCCCTCGGCCGCTCCCGTCTCCTATGCCTCTCCTCTCCCCCTCCACTCCCTTAGGCCAGGCCGGGCCGCGGCGGTGGTTTCGCGTCTCTTCCCCTCCCCTCCCTTTCATTCCCCTCCCCGCCCTGCCCCGCCTCGCCGTCCCTTTGACACAGGTGACGTATTGGCGGAGTTCAGAGGGCGCCCCGGCGCCGCGGCTGAGACCCCTTCATTACCTGCGCGGCGGCCATCTTGGATCCCACCTGGGACTGGTGGCTCTGACGTCACTGGGTTCCAGCGGGGAGAAGTGCGATCGCCCTGGGCAGAATGAGGGATGCACTCGGGAAGTAAGGTCACGGGGTATACGGACCTTGATAAACATAGCAAAAATCAAGAATTGTTATCCTGCTTCGAGACGTCTTATATCAACGCGTGCACTTTGACAAAATTAAAAACCTAATACAAATATTCAAAAACATACGCAATAAAACGTTATTTATACGTACCCCTGTTCTTATACATGATCTCAGATCATATGATCATTGCAGGTTACTGATATTACTGAACAAGGCAGTCAGCCTATTATCCTAATGAATTGAAATATCTGAACAACACAAAAATAGTTCAAAGAAAGTCATAAGTCAAGAACTTTGTAATACGTACACTTATAATTGTTCTTCAAACGTGAGTGTTTAATTAAATACAGTGTGATGGAAAACAAAGTAAACAAGCTATGGGTAAGTTGTAAATATATATAATAATATGTAATATATAATAATGTTAAATGTCTTTCCTTCACTCATATTTCTTTACTAGAAAGATTTTTCAGAGACTAATTATTGTGGTAACTTCAATATAAAATTAATTAATGCGAATTGACTTGCATCTATTAATTTTGGGAAGTGCATAAGAATAGAAGGATGTGGATGAAGTTACAAATTGAGAAATGGATTACACTTGCGGTTTTGAATTCCGCTTAAAGATGAATATCGCTCTTGTTTGCGACATGCCGCCCGTTCTTTAGTTCGATAACATCGCGTGCTCGCATCCACCGCGAGTTTCTTGTTGCAATTATGGAAATGTCTGGCGAAGTGCGTGAAAACACTGAACGCGATGGAATGCTAAAAAGGCACCAGCAATATGAAATTGCTTTGTCGTCGTTGGAAGCCCAGGGAAGTCGCAAGTTAGCGTTTCGCTCTGTGACACTCGAGAACCGAGACGCGACCTACATCGTTCCCTGCGTATTAAGTTACCTCATACAACACGCGATGGAAGGCTGCCTCCGTCCCAGGCATTGGGATAGCATGTCGCGCAAACTTATCTTCCATGAATGCACATATGTTAAAAGAACTTTCTGTCAGCTTCAAATGAGTAAAAGGCAGATACAGTTGACTCCAGTTATAGTGAACTTCCAGGAACTAACTTTTTTTTCTACTATATCTGATGTCGAAATTAAATAGAATATCTCTCTATATATTAATTTTATTAATATAGTGATACAGAAAAATACATTAATAGCACGAACTGAAAATTTCAATATCCTTATTTCTCCTTAACAAAATGAATTATTTTCAATTATTTGCTTCGTACTTTTTCATTAGTAATTTCTTTATGTCTTTCTCCAGAGTCCTCAAAGGAGAGCTTTTTTCAACCTGCCGTTTTTCAAGCTGCATAGTGTTGGAATTTGTAGCACTAAGGCGATATATTCTTTTCCAGGAGGAAATTAATTTCTAGGACTTTTTATTTTCTACGTTCACTACAATCGAATCTTCTTGTGCTTAATTGTAATGTAAGTGAAAGAGAGCCTCTGACTTAAGTTCACTATAACCGAGGGTTCACTATATCCGAGTTCACAATAAACGGAATCGACAGTAGGTAAAAAGCTAGGATTGCTTGTGTCAATTTATTTTCTTTTATCTGTCATATTGTTCTCTGTGCAGTGAATCTGTCCGGGGTGCCCCGAGGTTCGAGTTTCGACTGTGGCGGATTTTTAACACTTGCTAGATAGTTAAATCAAATTCAGCCCCTCTCTAGCGGAAAATTCTAGCGGCCGGTTGCTCTGATCGCTAGTTTTCCGTGATTATTTCCCATCAATTCCAGACGATTATCGGAACAATACCCTATCAGAAGGGCCACAGACCGTGTGGAATGTTTCCTTCTTCTTCGTGATCCTACCGTCTTCCTTTATATACTCATAGTCACCAACTTTCAAACATCTCGGGGTACTTGTCAGGAGGTTGGAGCTAGACCTAACTGGGGAGGTGCACATCTGCCGGAGATAGCTAGTAGAGATTGATTGATTGATTGATTTTTAGTGAATCTGGGCGCGTCAACTTCTAGGATCATTAGTCCCGTAAGTGTGGTGCATGTTTTTCTCTCGGGATGTGGCGGTGTTCTTCCCTAGCTGGCGAGATCCGGCGTCGACCTACCGTCGGCTAGCAGTTTTTCTCCAATCAGCGGGGCTCTACCCCATCCAGGACAACCTCTAAACTCCCTATCGCTCTCCCGGCATATGTTGTAGTGTAGTGCGGGTTGGTGTGTGTGTGTGTGTAAGGGCTGACGATAGGAAAGGAAGAGGAAGGAAAGATCGCACGTGGTCCGTGGCCCATTTGTTAGGGTACAGCTCCGGCATTCGCCGGGTGTTGACCGCAGAGACCGCGGAAAACTACCGATCAAGTTAGTGTCGAAAATCCTGTCACCGTCGGGACTCGAACCTACGACCTCCCGGTCAGAACTGGTAGGGGTAATGTCTTGGAAGGTGACGTATAAATCGGCGCCGGATCTCGTCATCAAGCAAAGGAGGAACACCGCCACCTCCTGAAATAAATCTATGTATTAGGACTAATGACCGTAGTAGTTAGCGTGTCAGGAAACGTCAATAAATCAGTGTCAAGCGATCTGACTCACCCTACCTGGATGACTAGCTTTTCTATTTTGATGATTGATTTTTCTTTGTGTTGCGATTACCAACTACAGTCTTGGCGTGTAACAAATTCAATTTTGTGCATTGTGTACAAGTGACAATTGAGTAGGAAGTATTAAATAGAAATGTTTTTTAATAATATTAATTGCAAAGAAGCCATAGAAAATTACAGGATCTTTTTATCTGTTCATTAACGGAATGTACGCTATTACATGGCTCAAAATTAGCGTCTTTCATGATGTGAGTGTTTAGATACAGGAAATAATGGAAATATCAGTAAGGGAATCTCTAAGTAGGAAAGGACATTTTGTCTTTGAGAACTTAAAATGTCGAATGACTCATTAATCTAATTCTCTGCTTTGTTGATAGCAGAAAGTTTCAGTCCCCATGGACGGACATCTTGATTTCAAGTCATAATTTGCATCCCTTTCAGGTGAACAGAGACACATCTGGATTTAGCAGAATCTAGAGCCGTTGAAGAACTCCTTAATCTGGGTGAGGTCGCTACTCCGGCTCAAAGCTTACCAGCTTTCCATGTTGGTTCCAGAGTAATATGGCACTCACACGCGGGGGACAAATATCTTCTTAATTTCTCCTGAGTGGACGGAGGGAGAAGAATCTGTCACGACGAATCCAAGAGCCAACTGAGTGCCACCTGGGCTGGTCAGACCCCATGGGCACGTGGGCAAGTCTCCTTCATGCACCCACCTTGGCTCTAACAATGGGAGTCACACTCAGAAAACCAGCAGCCGGACGCGACCTTCAAAATTCCCCTCCAGGGCTTTTGTTAGAAGGACCAGTCCCAGCCGCGCTCGAGGACTGAACTTACGTGAAAAGGTTGTGCTCAGGGCGGGCCTATCGATGGGCATGCATGCCCTCAACAGCTATTTTCGGTGTTTTGTTTCTTCCTATCGTGACAACGTTTTGATCGCGTCCATCTTCAACATCTACAATCGACGTACTTTGTTGATGGCCAAACCAAATGATGGGCTTTCCGTTGTAATGGTACAGACCGAATAAAATAGACTAAAAATCGATTTGTCGGGCACTACATGGAAACAGGTGAAGGGTCCTTTCCCACAAAATTACAATTTTGGGTTATTTCCATATACTGAATCTAGAAATTATAAATATTTTTTGAATAAATTTTAGCAAAAAATTTGACACATTTTGAAAAGAGGACTTTCTAGATTATAAAGTAGTGCTTTTACCAGTGCAAATCGCTGTACCTCCAAACATGCTCATTGTGGGTTAGGCACATTCACCTCCAAGGCGATTATTATTTAGATATTAACGTCTATTGTTTTAAATTTTGTTTTTACTAGGCAACTTCGCTGACTGTGATCAATCTAGTTTCTGATCATTCATAACGGTGGTAACGTAAATTTGAATTGCAACTCACGATAGCTTGTAATTACCATCGACGTTGAAAAATAGTCTTGTAGTTTAATCTCCGCACTGTAAATGAAACAGTTCATGTTGTGAATTCATACCTTTTTATGTCAGACCAAACAATGATTTCGCAGGCTATCGTGTGTGATGATTGAAATGGAAATGAATTTGTTGGAAATAGAAATGAAGGCAAATCCATTATTTCTTCGATGAAACATATCCAACAAAATCTTATTTTTCATTGGACTTGGTCACCTAGGGCATACAATCGTTTTTTTAAACATTTTTCGTTCTGTGTTTTTAATATTTTTATTAAGTAAATGTTTTATTTAGTGTTTATTGGTGCCGTTCATATCTAACTTGAAATATTTTGAATATACACATGATAACAATATATTATCTTGAAATAAAATAGCAGTGTCATAGATATTGAAACCTTTTTATAATTAATCATAGATTTCTGAAATGATATCAAATTTACGTCTATTGATTGATACTCAAACAATATTTATTTATCACCATTCGTGGTCGTAAGTTTCAAGGAATATTCATGAATCGTCAGTCGGCCACATTCTCAAACAATATACATCCTAAGATACATCCACGAATGTTTCCACTTCTTTAAACTTAAAGAGAAGTCTTTTTGCAACTGGTTTAAAACACATGCCCTTTACCCGGATAATATGTCACGTCGTGCTGTCAAGCGAGAAACAACTCTGTAAGCTACACCCTCCTACCACTCTCTCTTACACACACACATGCACACACACGCGTGTGCACACACACTCATACACACACACACACACACACACGCGCGTGCACCAACTCACACACACACACACATGCACACACGCGCGTGCAGACACACACACACACACTCATACACACACGCGTGCGCATATACATCTCGCGTACTACACCATCGCACAAAGTTGGTACGCACTGTCGAGCGCTTCGCGAAAGTTTCGTTGCTGGAGTTGAACCGCTTCCTCACCTCCTCCGCTGAGCCCCGAGCAGAAAGAGAGGGACGGAGGATGCGGGGCTAATGCCTTGTCCCCGGACTTGTTTTTATCTCCGCCACCACCTCCTCCTCCCCCTCAGCGCCTCATAAAGGTGGAGCCATGCACGCGAGGACTTTCCAACCTCGGTCCTTTCCTTTGTTTGAAAGTCGGCTGAGGCAAAAATGTTCCTGCTGTTTCGGCAGAGAGTCGACTTTCGTTCTTAAAAAGTTTTCGACTCGAATTCAGAACCGGTTAAAGTGCGGTTTCCTCAAGTTTTGTTCTAGTTGTTGTTTTTATCTTTTTGTAAATCGTGTAACATATTCTTTTAGACTCAGGTTTTCAGTGAATTTGTGATTTGTAATTGCAAACATGAAACACTGTATGTATTGACATACAGTAGTTTTGATTTTAAATATTAAAAATTGCATGAATTCTCGTGGTTTAATTACTTATATCTTCTCCTTGTTCTCTTTTTGCTAGCAATCGTTTTTGATACATAAGTGCATTTGTGTTTTTATTGAGAATGTAATTACTTTTTTCGTCTTACGGCAGAATGACAATACACACAATAGCATTGCAATGACTATTTAGCAAAGTCTATGACATTTACAGGCTTCATTAAATATTCGAGAATATTTATAGCTTTTTTCTATTTATGAACGTGTGAGCTTTTCTCTTCATTAGATGAACACATAATATGTAACGTGCTGAAACGCAAACAGTAAAAGGTATTTGCTTTGAAAAAGTCTGGGAAATGAAAAAATGTTTTTACGTATAAATTGAAACATTCTGCAAATATTGAAATTAAAACGTTATTGGTTTTTAAATCAGTACGTAATGAAAATAAAGATATGCAAAAAGCTTTTAATGTTAGAACTGGAACCATTGCAATCTTACAAAGTAATTCCATAGACCTACCGCGTGAATTTCTTTTCTGTTAGCAAGAGATTTATCGTTTAGTTTTTCCTTTCCTCAGGCTTAAGTATTAATTACTCACAAAAAATGAAGCTGTGTAGACGACGAAACTTAGTAATGATGTCCGAACAAACGCCGAAACATTGCAGCAGTCGAGTGGACCATGTCGCCGCCGGTCATTTGTTTTATTCATAGAGCGCGCGTCGGTCGCGTGCTGGGAGGGCGCGTGTGCAAATGCGCGCAATTTGATTTTCAATTAGCACTCGCTTCACACGTGTATGCGGAATCTTCATGCGTAGCGCGCCCTCCCCCAGGAACCACGGTTTCCACCCACGCTTTCAACGCAGCGCCGCACGCACCGCCACCCCTTGCCCCGCCCCCTTCATCGCCTACCTCTTTCCTCCCAATTATATTCAAAGTAGTATTGTATTAAAGTGTGGTGAAGTGTTGTGCAGTGTAGTGCAGTATAGAAGTAAAAAGAGAAGTGAATTTCAAATGTTGTGAAGTGAAGTGAAAGTGAAGTGAAGTGTAATTAAAAAGTCGTGTAATCTTGTATTTAATAGTTTAAAATAACTGTGCAGGTCAACCATAAAATGTAGTTAATGCTATTATTGTTAGCATATTATTATTATTATTATTATTATTATTATTATTATTATTATTATTATTATTATTATTATTATTATTATGTCTTTAAATAATTGAAAGTTAATATTAGTAGTATGTAAATTGTAGAGTTCTGCCACCAGGTTGTATATACCTACCTGCAGAATAATATCTATCTATCTATCTATCTATCTATCTATCTATCTATCTATCTATCTATCTATCTATCTATCTATCTATCTATCTATCTATCTATCTATCTATCTATCTATCTATCTATCTATCTATCTATCTATCTATCAATTAGCTTTCCTCTGTATTCATTCCATCGCCGCCTCGCCATTTCCAGCCCTTCGCTTTCCTACCCGTCACTTTCCAGCGAAATTCGTCGTTGGCCGCTATTATCCTTACTGCCCTGTCATCCTCTAGCAAGTTCATTTATCCCTAAATGGTATTTGTATTGATAGGTTCGTCTCCGTCGTGGACAGTTCCTCGACAGATTTCTTTTGTTTTTCTGTTTCCCAACTTGCAGGCATACCCCAACTTCCCAACTTTCCCAACTTCTAGGCATAACAAATTCTCGTGATGACCCTACCCCCCACCATGGTTTCATCCTCAAAACTCCTCTACATGCCAAACATATACTAGACTTATGGGACTAATGATCTCGGTAATTTACGCATCCGAAAACACAACACTAATCGATCAATCAAAGTGAGCTAAGAAAAGGGTGGAGTGTGCAACAGGGGCGACGAGCCTTTGTTACACACTTCGTCGAGTTTTCACTTTCATGGAATTTACCCCACTTACTTTTTACACTTCATTCCAATCCGCATCATGTACTCTTCCTCCAATCTTCCCCACAATGCACTCTTCCCCACCATATTCTCCTCGCTTCTAAATCATCTTCCAGCTTCTTCCAAATCCCACATCTCACCCAATCCGCCCGTTTGTTTTCCGCGCCACTTCGCAAAGGCAGCACGAACGATCCGCTTTACTCCGCTCTGTACTGATCCTGATCCTTATCTTGTCCCCTTCTCACAAAGTCATCTTTCCCGCCATGGGCTCTTCACCTCCATGACCCCTTCCCACTTTGGGGTCTTTTCCACTATTGTATCGTCGCCTTTGTTTCACACTTCGCCATTTTCTTGGCTGACTTTGATTGATTGATTGATTGATTGATTAGGGTTTCGCCAATTACTAATATCATTAGTCCCATAAGTGTAGTATATGTTTTAATCCAGTAGGTGGCGCTGATCTGCCCCCGCTGGATGAGATCCGGCGCTCACCTATCTGTCGACTAGCGAGGTTTCTCCAAACCATGCATCTGCCACCAACGGGGCACCGCCCCAATCGGGACAAGCTCTAAGCTCCCGACTGGTCTCCCGACATGCATGGTGTTGTAGGGCTTGTGAGAGTAAGTGTGTGTATGTAAGGCGTGGAGGAAGGACAAAAAATGGGAAGGAAAGATCGCGCGCGGACCGTGACCCGTTTGTAGAGTACTGCTCCGGCATTCACCTGGCGTTGATCGGAGAAACCCCGAAAACTACCGATCAGAGCCGCCTGCCGCTAGCATTCTCCTACACACCTCGCTGATTTCATTCCTGCCATGCTCTCTTCCTCTCCATTTCCTCTCCCACCGCTCCCCCTTGCCCACTCGCATCGTGCCCTGCGCCCGTTTGTTTTTCGTGGAACTTGGCGAGGGCCGCAAGAACGACCCGCCAGCGAGGCCGAGGGCGGCGGGGGTGGGGCGGGCGCTGCGGGCGGGCGGCAGCGGGAGGTACACGCGCGCGTGCCCCGCCCCCGTCCCCGCCCCCGTCCCCGCCCCCGTCCCCGCCCCCGTCCCCGCCCCTCACCAACCCATCGCCGCCAGGGACTTGCGGCCGCTCCCGCGTGTTGCGGCGCCGCGGGCGACACCGCTCGCCCGGCGCTGTGCTGCGCGCGGGTTGCGAAGCCCGGCCCTTTTTGCTCATCCCCACCCCCCACCCCGCCCTCTCGATAGACGCCGCTGGGCGGGCGCGGCGGTCGATAATGGCCGAACGTTGCTGCGTTTAGCGTCGGCATTGTGAAAAAAAGGCCCACGTACTCTATCGTTACTCGTGTGTTCGCGAGGTTAGTATAACGATCGTTGCTTAATATATACTTGGAGCACTGAAAATATTATCTAGTTAGAAGTAACTATTAGTGCACTGCGTGTATAGGTTCAATAACTTCCTTCTTTTCAAATTAAGAAAACTGCGAACTCGCTAGGACTCTGTACATCGTCTATTGAATTCAATAATTTATGGAATTCTTTTGTACGATGATGTTAAATCTCATTTGGTTAATTCTTGGAAATAGAGGGCCTTCAGAACTCCCGAATAATATACATATGCATACATTTGAACACAAAACTGTCAATTTCTGACTCCGCAAATAAAAATAATTAAATTCTTGTATCAATATTAGTATTTGACAACCGGTTACATAATTATGCCAAAATAAAGGGTGGTTCATCTTCCCAACACTGCAATATATTAACAGTCGCATACCAATTTGAAATCAACGACGAACTCTTGCGTAGATTTCTTTACAATATCTTTGTTTGGTGAGAGTTATTTTAGGGTCTTTTTATTAGAACTTACCACTCACTCTTACTTGCACATCACTACCACATTTAGAAGCACTTTACTACCACGCGGGAGAGCAATCAGAGCTGAGAGCTGGTCACAGCAAGTTGATGGCTCGCGGGGGTCCTGAGGAATGGACAACCCACACGTTCACTGATATGCAGGTTCACTTTGTATCCTACGTTCCAGCGTGGGAAGATGTATCATGCTCTACACTTACGGGACTATTTTATTTTGGAATTGATTAGTGATTCCTGGCGAGTGAACTGCATGGGTAATTAGTCTCGTAAATGTAATGCATGTTTAATCAAGGGAGGTGGTGGTGGATGGTGAGATTAATCGCCGACCTATCAGACGGCTATCGGTTTTTTCCCAATACCAGGTATCTCCCACCAACGGGCACCGCGCCAGTGGAGGCAAGCTCCAAGCTCCTAACTGGTCTCCCGACTTGTATGGTAGTCTAGAGATGTAAGTGAATATATGTGTGTAAGTGAATGATGAGTGTAGGACAAGGAAGAGGAAGGGAAGATCGCGCGCGGTCCATGACCTGTTTGCTAAGGTACTGCTTTGGCATTCGCTTGGTAATGATGTGAGAAACTACGAAAATATATAATCAGAGCAGCAGGCCGCTAGAATTATCCTCTAGACAACGACTAAAATCAAACTAGCTATCTAACTAGTGTCAAAAATCCTGTCACCGTCGGGATTCGAACCTAGGACCTCCTGGCCACGGAACTAATGACCATATCAGCTTAAGCGCCCGGAAGCACTAATTAGTCAATCAATGAATCAGTCAATCGAAAGACAAAGCGCAATTCATCGCTGCCTTCCCCTCTCCGCCCGGTCTCTTCGTTTGTGGCCGCTGCCGCCTGTTAATTAGCGACGGCGGCGTGCGCCTGGGGATAGGCAGCCCGCCGAGCAGCGGCACGAGGCCCGGGAAATCCCCGAACTTGCCTGCACCCATCAGGCAGATTACCTGTCTCGCGTGGCCGCCGCTACATGGCCGTGGTCGAACCACCACCGCCACCGCCGCCACCGCCACCGCCGTCGCCGCCGCCGCCGCCGCCGCCGCCGTCGCCACCGCCGCTGCAGCTGCTGGCGCCGCCGCTAAGCCTTCGCCGGCCTCTCGCAGCCCGTTCCAGCACCCACCGCCTTGTCGCTCCCCCAGCCATCTTCGCCAGTGTGGTTGGCGTCACCACGTCGTCTATTCCCGCTTGCAACGATCGCCAACAGTCAATGAATAATGGAACATCTTGATTCTACATTGCACAAAAAATGTATATTGATATCAAACATTAGTTTCCGTAAAGGTTTTTGTAGATACGATTTTTATCCGTATTCTTGAGTCATCGGTGATTTAGAGGTGAAGTTGTAGGTGGAGACGACGAACAGTTCGCAAAACGTGGAATAATTTAGAATTTGCTGTTGTATGAAATAATGATATTATTAGTAAATAGCGTAACATTTATTTGTATTTCATTTGGATGTAGATGATGGTTTCTTAGTTTCGTTACCTCTACTTCATTAAATATCAATACAATTGATTTTTGAAATTCATTTGCCTGAAGTGATATGGTAGGTGACATTTGTTATTTGTTTTAGTATATAAGCTCGTATTATAATACATATCGTAGAGGAACTTTCTTCGAATTCATGTCGAATAGTATGGCTAGTGTCGCCAGGTGATGCAATGTCGAGAATGACCGGCAATATGGATCATACTGAGCAGTACCACAGCTATGGGGATTTTCCATGAGCGTACAAAAATGTGTTTCAAAAATTATTAAAAAGAACTGGTAAACTTTTAATTTTCTAGATTGATCTCTTATGCTCTTTGCTACTAAGACATACAAAGGTTTGTGGGTTATGTAGGACAATGCGAGATAATCATGCCTTACTAATGTATTTCTCCTATTTGTGTATTTCACCGAAGTTGTCTGTTTACATTTCTGCTGCCAATCTTCCTAAATTCAAATTTTTTATATTTATAATTTGATATTATTCAACATTATACCTCTAAGAAATCGTAGACAACATAATCGCCTACAGAAAAAAATACACATAAAAGTATCACAGGAGAAACATCGAAAGCATGAAGTGCTGCACAGTGGCGTTATCGTTTGGCTCGTAACAAAGCTCAATTCATTTAGGAGAGACCCAGCTCTTCTGCATACTCTTATCTTAATACGAGCCAGACATGTGGCGTCATCTCCTACTCAAATCTGCTGCAAGTTCGCGACGTGCAATTTCCGTTAAAACCTGCGACGGGGACGATGTAGAGGGCGGTGGCGGCGAGGACGGCGCGGCCCACTCTGCGAGACGAGATGCGAGCGCCCCCCCACCCCTACCTGTCCTCTTCAAGCGCTCCCAGACAGCGCGACGTGGCAGCGCGTGGGATTTTTTAAAAGGGGCGGGGCAATGTCTCATTTGACGAGGCGTGTAGAGTAAAGACCAACAGTTTTAACACTTTTTTTTATAAAAAAGGGTCACCCATGGCGATGGTGTGTCGGTTAGCGTATCGGACCGTTATACCAAAGTTCGCGGGTTCAAACCCGATCGAAGTAGTGCATTGTTAAGGGAGAAAAAATTATTCGTACCCCTTCCTTCGGAGGGGAAGTAAAGCGAGCTGTCCTATGTTAGTGGGTTTACTGCATATAAAAGATCCTCAAGCCTAAGGGAAACCTCAGAGCTAAACTCAAATTGTTTTTTCGACCAAGTAATACCTTTCTAGTTGGTGAAAGGAGCGTAGCGACGATTCCGTGAACTGACGGAAGAGCAGGACTCATAGTATTAGTCTCGCCACGTAAAATAAGGCCTCAGTTCAATTTAATAAACAGTTAGGCACTGTTACTCTGGTTGTAATTTGCTTAGAACAAAAATTCGATAATTGCAGTTGCAATAACATGCTAGCAAATTGCTCCACCATTGCTTTGCCCTCCTTCATGCAGGAAGACAAAGGGAAGAGGTGTGCATATTGTATAGCAAAAATAGTTTTAAGAACGAATGGGTTAAAAATGCGGCAAGAAGGTGGTAATATCCCAGCATGTATATGCTGGGTATACCTGAGTTGAAGATGTATATAAAGCGAAAACGCATAGTTTTACTACTTTTATAGCTAAAATGTATTAATATAACCAATGGTTTGGCTCCAAGGAGAGCTGTAAGAGTATAATTTAGCAACACAACAATTCGGTGATAACGTTGCAGACGTATGTCACCAGTTAGCTCCAGTAATTCTCCAGCATGCAACGACTATCATTGCAGGAAAAGTGCAGAACAATTAAATGGGTGCTAATAAGTTAAAAGGGGTGGGACATATCGAAGAAGGGAGACAGTGATCTTGTTTGGCAATTGCAACGTATGTGTGTCTTACAAAACCGCTGGTAGTTCAAAATGAATGCATTAAAGCAGATCATTGGGTGTCATAATACATTTATGTAGCAAATATGAATCGCGAAACTCTTACTGATCAACCGAAAGCAATTTCAGCAAAGTTTTTTAGAAATCAGCTAAGAAACCTCATATTCCAGATCGCTTTAAAAGAACTCGATCAATGGAAGAAGTATAAGAGACACAAGCGTCTGTTGTAGTAATGAAGCTGAAAGAACGCAATGCGTTATATTAAAACATAAACTTTATATTTAAGTTCACAATGCGCGTTGCTGTTGAGTAAGTACCTGTTTGGAACTACCTGTAGAAACCTGTGTTTGGAATGACCTGTTGTATATTTATGCGCATGATAGACTGTAGATACCCGGAACTGTTAGGGTATCTATGAATGAAATTTGTTCTAGCAAATTGTTCAGTCAGTGAATAATGACCATCATTCTGATCCTCAACCCTTTCTGCATTTTCTATACAACCATTGTGATAATTTGTTTGTAGAACATTCAGCGGGTAAAATTGCAATTACAAACGCGCATAGTGCTTCATTACCGTCCGCTTGTCACTACTTTCTAATCATAAAAATTGCACGAAAGTAGTGGTAACCATACGCAAGTACCAAATAGTAATTTATGATACAAGTGGTAAACATTTTATTTTGCAAGAAGGAGTGGTTACTACACTATGCCGATAGGACTACTTGTCAAACGACTATTACGTTTATCGTATTCCATCTCACCAAAGTGATATAGTATTTGCGACTGAGGAAGATGACGACCATGACAGAATTATTGACGAAAAATATACACTGGTTCAAAGTATCACAAGCAAATGTACATGCCTTAGAAATTCAGAAAAAGTACAAATTAGAAATTAAAGGTTTTGCTGTTGTTAACTGGAATGATCTAGAGTTTTCTCAGTTATTACTATCTGTCGAAGAAAGAGCTACTGTTAATATGCAATATTCCAGAACGTCTTGGAACAAGCTGAAGAGAAGAAGATATCCTTATTTAATAATGAGACGATATTGAAACAATCATTCACCTCTGAAAGCCAGAACACATCATACAGTTGTCAGCATAATGGAAGATACACGACACACAAAATGTTCAAAAGACGAAATAATTGTTTCAAAATATTATATCAAGATAGTTTTAAATATATTTTCATTTCTAATTTAAATTTTCACAATATAACGACGTGTTTGTTGGATACAAGCTCTTAATGCAACGCTTTCACATGTATAAAAACAAAGTGGGCAAAAAAATCCAGATTGAAGGATAACATTGGCTCAGAATTAATTTGAGCAGTGTTGCCCATAAAGAATTATTGAAACACCCGAACCATAGTAAAAGATGGAATATGATGGTAATTATTCTAATAGCTATTTTTTTCGTGTTTATACACAGGGTGTCCGGGGAGGAAACGTCGAAAATTGTAAAACAAGCTTTTAAGACAATTTTAACCATATTATGTCGAATAAACCGCATTGGATATTGTGAATGCCCCAGCCGCAATAAGCACTCAAAAGTTGGTTTGAAAAAGTGCTTTCTAGGCCAAACTTTGCATTGCTGAAGCATAGAAAACTCCAAAATCATGAAAATAGTTTATTTGCAAAATCAATGAATATATTTGTTCATAAATACAAATTAATCGAGTCCAATAGTGTAAATTGTCTGATTTTTTTATTTCAGGGGGAATTTTTCTTCGGGAACAAATACATCCATTTATTTTGTAAATAATAAACTATTTACATGATTTTGGAGTATTTCTACCCTTCCGCAATGCAATGTTTTGCCTAGAAATCAATCTTTCAAGCCAACTTTTTACTTCTTATTGCGGCTCAGTCATTCGTAATGTCCAAGTAGTTTATTAGACAAAATATGCTTCATATTGCCTTACGAGATTATTTCTCAATTTTTAACGTTTCCTCCCCGGCCACCGTTTCTTTTTTTCTTATCAGAAAATTACATTGTATGACGAACAATACTAAATGACACATGACGGCTATCACAACAGAGTTGATTAGTTGAAAATTGTACTGTCTCCTCAGTTGCAATACAAACTTCAACCTCACCTTTTGTTCGCTGTTCATCAGCTCAATGACATTAATAACTGTAATGCAAAAATCAAGTTTCCAGGTTTTGTTCTGTACAATATTCCCCCCTGAAAAGTAGTCGGACACATTGGTGTTTTCTCGAGCGGGAAAAACCGAACGGGTAAGTCTGTACCGTATGTGGTACGTGCGAGGATCTCTTCCCAGATTGAGCCCCCGCCAGCCGGCCTGCCTGCTTGGTCTTATCTTCGTGGCCAGGGGGGGGGCGGCCGGGCGGGGCTCTGGAGGGGGGAGGTGGCGCCAGGTCGCGCGTGGCCTGCGTGTAATTACCCTTTGCCCCGCTGGAGGGCGCGCAGGGAGAGGGAGAGATGGGGGAATTTCCGTCGCAGACGACGCGAGCGCAGACTTCGCGGTAATGCTCAACTACAGGAAATATGCCCCCCGCTAACGATTGCCTATCCCTGTCATTGTAAGTTCAATTTTAGTGATAACGTACATTATAATTCATCAGAAGTTTAATTACTATGAGATAGTATAATAATAGTAATAATAATATTAAAATATAAAAAATTAATAATGATAATTATTATTATTATTATTATTATTAATAATAATAATAATAATAATAATAATAACAATAATAATAATATTTTGGGTGAAGCTATCCCAGTAGTATATTTTAGTCTTCTTTCATCTAGAAAAAACAAACTTAGTGCTTTTGGTTAGGAGACAGAGTTGAATGTTTGTGACTATATATATTGTGACTAATTTGTAGTCTGTAATGGAGTTTTAAGAGTATAATTATGGGTAATATGTAGGTTTCATTATTAGATAGATAGATAGATTTATTAAAGTTCGCTTTGAGCTAATGCTCGGTGGCAAACATTATTACAACTAGATATACGACAATTACAAAACTATTACGAATATTTACATATATAATTACAATTAAAATTAGAGATTGATATCCTAGTTATAATTAATTTTGAGTTATCTATATGTTGACTTATAGCTTTTCTAACACTTCACTTCACTCCACTTCACTTCATTTCACTGCGCTGCACTACACTACACTCCCCACCCCTTCCATGCCCCCACCACACTTCACTTCACTTCACTGTATAAGAGACATGTCCATATTATTAATAATACTAACGATTATAATAATGAAACTAATAATAATAATAATAATAATAATAATAATAATAATAATAATAATAATAATGATAAAAGTCCCAGTATTATTAATGATGACCTACATAGAATTAAGTATATTTTTAAATTTCACTACATTAGAAGGAAGAGTCTCTAGTGCTTTTGCAGGTAGTTTGTTCCAATCTACTATAGTACGATTCACAAAGGAGAACTTGCCTACATCAGTTCTTTGCTTTCTACATCGTATTTTCCAGGGATGGTCTCCTCTACTTTTATAATCAGGTTTCTGTAATCTTTTACTGAGGTCTGCCCATGCTGAGTCCCCTTTGTATGTCTTGTACATTACGCATAAACGCGCCCGTTCCCGTCTCTTAGATAAGGGTTCCCATTCGTCTCGTCCATCAACGCGTCCATGACTTACAAACTTCCCGGCCCGTTTTTGAATTTTATCTAACGCCTCGATTTGCCCTTTTCTGTACGGGTCCCAGCAGGCCGCTCCGTACTCTAAAATAGGACGAACAAGTGAAGTATATGCCAAGGATCGGGCATTCAAACTACTGTTTTTTAGAATGCGCATTACAAAGTGCAGCGCCCTCCATGATTTCTTGACCGTGTTGTTAATATGATCCGACCAGCCCAAGTCGCTACGCAGGACCAAACCCAAGTACTTACAGTTTTTTACACGCGGTATATCGTTAGTTCCTAACTTGTAATTCGAGTGTACATTCGAACGAGATTTGGTAAAACAAATGAATTTACTCTTTTCCGGATTTAATTCCATCTTATTTCTGCACGCCCAGTTCCATAAACAGTTAAGATCGTTCTGTAAAACATTTTCATCCGAAGACGCGCCAATACTCCTATATATTATGCAATCATCGGCGAAAAGTCTAACTTTCGATTTTATTCCTGTTGCAATATCATTAATAAACGCTAAGAATAGCAATGGCCCTAACACACTCCCCTGGGGGACCCCAGAGGTTACATCGGCTTTCGATGAGTGTTTGTCACCTATTCTGACTGCTTGAGTTCGGCCCGTAAGAAATTCTTTTATCCACAAGATTATTCGATGATCTAATCCAGTTTTTGACAGCTTTTCAATTAAAAGGCCATGTGGAACCAGATCAAATGCTTTAGAAAAGTCTAATATTACTGCATCGACCCTACTCCCTTCGTCTAATGAATCTGCTATGTCCTGACATAAAGAAATAGTCTGGCTGTCGCACGAATAGCTAGGACGAAAACCGTGTTGATTTTGAAAAAGCCAGTCGGTTTTATTCCAGACTCGTCTAATATATTCCGCAATCATGTGTTCCATCTGCTTGCATACAACTGATGTCAAACTTATAGGCCTGTAATTATTAACAATCCTTTTGTCTCCTCCCTTGTGAATCGGCACTACAATTGCCTCTTTCCAATTTTGAGGAATCGTATTATTATTTACAGTGACGTCCATTAACCGAGCAAGGTAAGGAATCATGGCTTCCCCTCCCAATTTCAATATTTCTCCTGGTATTCCGTCAGGACCTACAGATTTATTTCTCCTAATTTTTGCAATCCTTTTTCTAATAATTCCTGCATCGACTCTAAAGGTTTCTATAACGGGTGTTGATTTATTTACTGAAATCTGATCCTTCGGCTTGAAAACCGACGCGTAATGCCTATTTAAACAAGCCGCCTTTTCACTGTCATTTGTAATTAACGAACCGTCAGCTCCACAGATCGCTGGAATATTTTCTTTGTTCCCTTTCTTATGTCTCACATACTTGAAGAAATTTTGCCAACAGTTCAATCGATCGTTTAGAATTGATTTTAGGTAATTTTCTTGGGTATGTAACTTTAATTCTAGTAAGTCTTTAGATAATTGTAGAAAATTATTTTTCTGTTCCTTGTTTACATTACGTTTACTATACGCTTTCCTAACCTTCCTTTTCAGTCGCCTCACTTCTTTGTTGAAATAGACCGGATCCGAATTACACCGTAGTTTCTTGGTAGGCACGAATTTTTCTAAGCATTCTAAAATTATGTTCCTAAAGTTTGTCCATATCTGTTCTACTGTACATCCGCTAGAAGCCCAAGTTGAAAATTTGCTTTTCAAATATAATTGCATGTTTGTAACATCTGTTCTATAAAACTGAAAATTTTTTCTTTCTTTAATGGGATTGTTTCGCTTACCCTCTCTGCACATTTTTAAAAGGACTCCTTTGTGGTCGCTAATTCCGGGAATTATTTCGCAGGAAAGAAGTTTGTCCACCGGTCGAATAAGGAAAACGTCCAGTAAAGCATTATCGCGTGTCGGTTTAGTCACTACCTGCGTTAAGCCGTTGTCCCAAACCAACTCGTTAACGAGGCGTTGGGCGGCGCCTTCAGCTCCCACATCCCCCTCCCAGGTAGCGTGCGGTAAATTTAAGTCTCCTCCGATAATGACGTTTTTCCCACTTTTCCTGATTGCACGGGTTCGCTCTACAAGTCTTTGCAACGGTTCGTGCCCATCTTTCTGTGACCTATACGCACCTATAATTTCCCATTGGTTTTTTGAATATCTATCTCGAATGTGTACACCTATTATTTCAAATTTGTCATCCATCCATGCCTCTACTGCTTCAAAGTTGTCTTTTACGCATATAAAAACACCCCCGCCAATGCGATCCATTCTATCACGTCTGAATGTTGAGAAATTTTGTCTGAAGATTTCAGCGTTTAATATTTCCGAATTGAGCCATGATTCCGTACCTATCACGACATCTACATTATAAGATTCTACAGTGTTCCAGAAATGAACAGTTTTATTATAAATACTCCTACAATTAACCTGCAGAAAGACCAGAGACTCACCTTCTGCGCGATTACATAGCGAAAGTCCGTCTCTCGCCACCGTTCTCGCGTCGTTGTCCGCCGTTATGTCGCCGTTCGTCGTCGCTGCCCCCGCGCCGCCGTCCCTCGCCGCCGTCACCGCGACACTGTCCGTCGCCGCTGCGTCGCCGTCCCACGCCGCCGTCGCCGCGACGCCGTTCGTCGCCGCTGCGTCGCCGTGCCTCGCTATTATCTCCAATGGTGATGGCTAAAGGATTTCGGTGATTTTCCAGACGTCTAAAAAATCTCTTGAGCTGCTTTTCTCAATTCTTTCAAAGACTTTTAATCTTTACTTTTAATCTCTGTGTACCGCTGTGTTTGATATATACCATGTTGCTGCAACAATCATCTTAAGCGTTTCTGATTGAAATCTCCATGAAATGGAGAGATTTGACCTGCTTGCTACAGTTCCATAGTTCAGCAGCTTTTGCAGCGAGAGACCTCTAGTACAAGTAATTTTCCAGCATTATTTCTACAATCAATTCAGCACTATTTTACCGCTGACTGTGCAAAGACCAAAAGCAGTTCCACTGCACTCCATCATGGCTCCCCCGACCGCGCCTTCCTGCTTGCGGCGCCGCGCCGGGGCAGCAGCTGCGGCCAGCCGCCACGGGGGCCGCGGGGTGGATAACGTATGAACCAGGACTCGCCCCGGCGGCCGCTTTTAACGCTGCCCCCGGGCGATAGAGCGTTGTCTGGCGCAACCACCCGCCGCCCTCGGCTGACCTGACGTTTGCGCCAACAGCTCCGCCACCCTGGAAACCGGCTTACGGCATCAACTGATGTCACTGCAGCGCCGGGAAGTCCTAGGGTTCCACTCCGACGGAGCCATCATTTTCGACTATACCTACATAAGTAGCTCGAATTCAGCCGCTGTCCGGCGGCCGGCTGCTCTGAACGGTAGTTTTCCGTGGTTTCTTCGATGGACCGAGGCGAATTCTTTTGATTGATTGATTGATATTTTCGTGTTTCCGGGCACGTCAACTGCTTCGGTCATTAGTCCCGTTAGTGTAGTGCATGTTTTTTCTCGGGAGATGGTGGTGATTTTCCCCTCGCTGGATGGTGAGATCCGGCACCGACCTACTGTCGGCTAGTGGAGTTTCCCTCTTACCAGGACTCTCCCACCAGCGGGGCACCACCCCAGCCAGGACAAGCTCCAAACTTCCGACCGGTCTCCCGGAATATGTGATAGTGTGGTGTATGTTAGTGTAAGTGTGTGTGTGTGTGTGTGTGTGTGTGTGTGTGTGTGTGTGTGTAAGGGGAGGGGATAGGACAAGGAAGAGGAAGGACAGATCGCGCGCGGTCCGTGGCCCGTTTGTTAGGGTACTGCTCCGGCATTCGTCTGATGTTGATCGGAGAAACCACGGAAAACTACCGATCAGAGAAGCCGACCGCTGGAATTCTTCTCCAGACAGCGACTGAATTCGACCTAGCTGAAAAGCGAGTGTATAAATCCTGCCGCCGTCAGGACTCGAACCTAGGACCTACCGGTTAGAAGCGCTGCAGTGACATCAGTTAATGGACAGAGCTAGCGCTACCGGTACTTTTCATTTGTATTTGTACAAAAAATATTCTATTATCATTAGTGCTAGTTTTAGTAATTGGGAGTATTTCCACGATTTTGCGCTTGAGGTTCGTGTCGTATATAATTCAAACCGTAATAGCAACTATTGCAACTGTTGCCGATCTCACTAACGTACTTATTATTGTGAACCTCAGCGGTGTTGATGAAACAATCTGCTGGGACAATGCTGGGGTGATAGGTCCATTACAATTGTTTGTTAATTTTTGAGTATTTAGCTTATCCCTGAAGATAGTTTACGTTTTGCGCCCTATTGTCACTTGGCCTACTAGATCTATAAGAAACATGAGTAATAATTCTTATTTTTTATTAATAAAGAAATTACAGTAGAAACAATTTCTGAATGCACGCCTTGTTGATGGTCGTTTGGTTGTGGTGACTTGTAGATAGGGAAATTTTCTCAAATCTTCCAAGAATTGTAACACAGACACCATCTTGTTGCATGGAGAAAATTTTAATCAGCAAATCCTTCTCACTCTGGGGGATGAGGGCGTGGAAAGCTTTGATTGGGACCCTTGATATCTTTCATTGGGACAGCAAAACCGAAATTTTTTCGAAGATTTTTGTTTGCTAGAATTTCTCCTTTTGCTTCGAAAGAAAATGTAATTCCTTTGATATTATCCTTAGCTCGGGAGCACAGCTGCAGAGATGTCTGAATTTAGCGATCATCTGGAAGTTGGAGGCCGACTGTTGCTGCTCTTTTAACAGTTCCATTCAACCCATCACTAGGACCGTCTATATGAGGAGGTTTGAAAAAGCTCTCACTCTAATATCTTCAGGTAGAAGCTGAATGTTCAAAGATTAACAAAACATTGTAATGGACCTGTCGTTTATCCATTAAAAATTGTTTTGTCGGATAAAAAACAACTTATGATCACAAATTTTGTAATAAAAATGTTCGTAGTTCTGAATCCTTTCAATGACCAAAGATGAAGTTTTGTAGCCATACAGAACCAGTATCTAGGAGTATTTTGGTTTTCAAAAATCCATAAAAAGACGACGTGTTTTCACAATCGATTTTTAAAGATGTTTACCCATTTATGACCTCTATAACCTTGCAGTGACTTCAAACAATTCTTGTTGTGCAATTTTTCTGTTGCTTGACATAAGTAGATAGTGTCAACAAAATATTAGACGAAACTATATGTATACAGTCTTAGCTTGGAATTTTTTAATGCAACAAACCCGGAAAATTTATTAAAATCGTTAAAACATTGAATTATTTTTAGATGAAAAATAACGTTTCGACAAAATCAACAAACAATTTTCTTGTTTTTATATCATACCGAATTCGAAAATATAATTATTTGCATGATTTCCGAACCTTCGATATTTTTGGCCGTTTTGACAAAGAATGTCGCCACCATCAGTGATTGGTTGGTCACGAACGGTTATTGTACTTTGATTACATCTTTAAATTCTAAACTGAAATATACGAGTGAAATATATGCCCAAGAATCAAATACTACTCCCATAAAATCGCAAGGTGAAACACGTGCTACAGTTTCATACAAACTGCTTTTATTATTGATACACAACGGGAGGTACAAGTGTAAGAATTACGTCGCCTATATTTTTGTCGTCCCCGTTCATTTCCCAGAGCAGCGCGCTTAAGATTGTAACTTACGACACGTGAATGCGTCTCGCGGCGATTTCTCGCGACACGCAGGTCGCACGCGAGCGCGGTCGTGTAGTGCGCGTGCGCAGAAATATATCACAGCTTGGAGTACATCCCCCTACTTCCACTTCCCCTCCCTCCATCCCCTTCACCCCTCCCGACCTCTCCCCGGCCTTCCGCCAATTCCCCATCGCCTCCTTCCCCTCACCCATGTCCTCCCACTTTTCTCTCCCCTGCCTCCCCTCTTCGTCTCCTTCCTGTGCACTCCTCCCGTCCTCCCCAGAGGACCCTCTTGCCCGTACAATTTCCCCGCGAATCCACCGCTGCATATTGCGATCTGGGGCGGGAAAGTGGCGCGCTTTTTGAAACCATTTATCAAGCTAAGCGGGACATAATGCAATATAAAGCTGTCGCAGTGCGCTCGTCTTTTTTTATCAACCAGCCAGCGCCACTAGCGGCCTCCGGCGGCGGCACGTGAAACTACGGCGCCTGGAAGCAAAGTCCAGCGGCGTGCGAGGCAGGGAGCCCGGGAGCGAACAAACAAACAAACAAACAAACAAGCCGGCGAGCAAGCACGCTGGCGAACAAGTAGGCGAGGCAGCAGGCAGCGGGAACGAGCAAGCAAACGGTGGGGCCAGCGTTTCACACGAAGACGTAATTTCGTAATGGAGTACGCGCGCTCGCCGACGAATACGTGGCAAAGTGCTTAAAGAGAAAGAGAGAACACACGCTCTCCTCCGAAAATTGGGAATGTTCTTCCGGTGGAGGCCTTCCGGACCGCTGTCGCGACGAATCCCCGCGCGGTAACTTAGAGTGAGTTAGAGCGCGTCACGAGCGGCTTTGTCGTGTGGGCGGGGGTTTACCCCAGAAGCACGTGCCCGCCCGCCCTCCCTCCCTCTCTGCAGCGAAATTTGAGACTTGTTGAACCTGCCGGCGGATTCGTTATGGCACATTTCGGTGACGCCTTCGAGACTTACGCGAGTGGGTTATGGCGCTCCAAGACATTTTACAGACGCAGCTTACTGGAGAATATTAAGAGACGATCTTTACGATGACTTCTCAGCTAGTTGTGTCGAGAATGTTTCAATGCCGTGTCATTGTAATTCTTTGCATAATGCGAAAATTATATTTTTGTTTATGTCTCAACATTGGGTGGAGTTCTAAATAGTGATTCAGTAAATTATATTTATTATTATTAGTAGTAGTACTTGTAATACAGTACAGAGATGGCCAAATTATTACGGAAAGTATTTCTTCCTTGACATACGAGATATCCTGGTGTGTCCTGGGAAGATCCTGAAAAAGTTAACGGTGTAAAGTGTAACGCCTATTATCAGTACTGAAAATGAATACAACAGTTAGTGATATAATGAGGCATGATCAATACCTACAGGTCGTACAGAACCAATGATTCATCATTGAATCATTGATAAGTCTGTGCTTCAATGTGCTGCAAATTGCCCTGTCAGGTATACCAAAGAAAATATTCAATCTATAGTTAAAAGGGATTGAATAAAAAAGACCGTATAAATTAGCTTATAAAAGAACTCATTTGCCTTTTCTAAAAAATTCAAAGAATAGATTAAAAGTTGATTTTCAACATGATTCACAAAAAAACTTTTAATTAAGAATAAGATAAGGTTTATAAAGCAGTCAAGACCTATGATTACATATTTATTTTTGCCTCATTCAGTATCTTTTATATTATAATTTGTCCATCTTCGCATGTTTACCCATCATTAAAAAGTTAAATATTAAAAGAGGTTCCAAAGACAATTACTCGTATGTTACATATACTCGTCAATTAATCAAGTGCTATAAGTGAAATGTAGGTATATAGTAAGATGACTCATGTTTGACATAATTTTTTCCATTTTTAAGAAACCATTGTGTTACTAGTACTCCCATGTTATCTCTCCCAGTATGTGACTAGAACTGATGAAAGCGTGTAAAAAGTAAACCATTCTGTTATTGAGTTCAAGAAAGAGGAAAATGTTCGTATGGAAGATCTACAAAAAATATCACAGAAACAAAGAATTCGGTATATGTCAAGACCAGTATTGCAAATAATCTTTACTGTATGGGTATGCTGCGTCGATGGCTGTGATGCCATCTTATCGTGATTTTCCATTTTATGGTGGTCTTCTGAAATATCCGTAAGAATTTTACCAAAACAAGTATTCCTCTGTCAATCTGAACTACTGTACGCCCTCTTATTTTGAAAACCATACATTCAAATTGAGAGGGAATACTTCACATTCAGTTCCTGGGATATTTTCAATTTTGTTTCCAAAATAGTTTCAAAATTGTCTCATTACATTTGTGAGAATAGAATGAAATCCTCTTTTAAAGATGCAATAGGTCTTATTTCTTTTCTCTGGGTTCTGGAAAATTGCATAAGTGTGATAGTTTTTACATTATTGAAGGTGGATATTTTTCTTTAAATTAAATGTGTTTGTCACAGTTAATTCGTCAATTGATGCCCTGTCCATTTTTTTAAATATTAGCAGTTTGGCGTAATTATGAGTGAAATATGCGAAACTAGCGTACCCGCGTGACTCTCGCATGTTAAATTCCACCCACTTTACTATTCTTCCTTTTCCATGTTCAGAGGGGAAGTTGTTAAGGATACGTGTTTAATTGTTTTACAAATTTAAAAAAGATAACCTCCACTGTACTTCTAGAATTTAAAATAAAAAAGAACATTTAAATTGATATTTGAAACAAATTTTGAACTAAGGTTTATTCAGTATTATTGACATGTTCGTGTAACCATTCAGAACACAGCTTTTTGCTTTCCTTAAGTGATAAAAATATTTTAAAAAATTTTTACTTTCGAGGAAGCTACGTAAAGTTGTCCATGCCAAATTACAGGATCGGGGAAACACAACTCTACCCTTCGGAATATTATTTAACTTTATTATCGAACTGAGAGGTACACATGTGCAATTTAATCACCTAGAATATCAAGTAATTAGTTTAATATTAGATACATTTGCAGATTCTCCAGTTGTCTAAACAGGTGGGGTAGTATCGAGAAGCGCCGGAGCAGCAAAATGTAATAGAATGTCCATGAATCTGCGTATAAACGTCTATACATTCCGGTAGCCATCCTATAGATTAAGGTATGAGAAACATTTTTTTGAGATTATCGGTCTCAAAGTTTCAAGTTTTAGGGCCCTAACATGGTTTGTTTAGGAGTTACATGTATATTTCGTTTCACATTTTTAAAATCAAAATGCAATTCGTCACGTCTCCGTGAAATTCTTTTTCGTTAGAGACCTGATTTATAAAAATTGGTTGCATGAGAGAGGCGCAAAAACTATGTATACAACTGAAATCATATAGGAGACGATATTAACCACGATAAATATCGGCTCAAATTTTCTTAAAAGATAGCCCTAAATTCACTGAAGAACACGACGTGCATGTCACTTTGATGTATTCATTAAATACATGTTACATCGTTAATATTTATATAATGTTCATTTTTATACATTATTTCATTTGTGAGAACAACAGCTTCAAATGATTTCTGATCGAGTTTCTCGAAAACACAAAAAGTTTTCCGTGAAAATGTGCTCAAAATTCCGCATTTTCAGAAACTCTTAAACGCATTTTCTTCAAAATAGCTGCAATTTTTTCTGTGAAAATTACATATAGAAATGAGATTAACTATTATATAATATTAATAAAATCATAATTTAATTCTAGTGTTAGAGAACCAAAAGATTTAAAAAATGTGAAAAAATATCTTTAGGCGCCAGTAGGTTGTAGTTGAGTGCACCAAAACGCTAGGAAAACTGAAGAGATTAGGTACGAGAACGTCTAACAAGTACGAGAAACTGAGCCACTTTATAATATCATTCGTTAATTTTTAAACAATAATTTTTATAGAAAGCAAAAGTTATGTAGGTACAAAAGTGCTACTAGGTTAAAAAAATGTTAAATTAATAATGTTGAATAATAATAATAAATAAAAAACTAAATGTTTATGTAAACCTAAAACTGCATAATTTTGTTTTTTATTGAAATTGGTTATTATTTTCCTGTCTATAGATATTTCATTTATCAGATTTTTTTACCTCTCATTCTATTGCCCAAGTAATTCCTACACTTTTATATCCTACACCGGGATTGTATTAATATCAAAATTAGCACGCAGGCCTACCCAAACGTTTCCTTCTCCTGCGAGAAACTGTCCTATGGTTTCGCTCTTCAACGCCGCGCAGACCTGCAGCACGCCTTCGACAGACGCTGCTGCGGCAGATGGAAGCCCCGAATCGGACGTCGCGGTGGAGTGCTGCGGTAGGGCGGGGCGGGGCGCAGAGGAGGGAAATGAAATAATGACGAATCCACACTGAGGAGTGGCGAGGGCTCGCGCGAAACGAGGCCAGGATGGCGGCGCGGGGGAGGGCGGGGGCGGAGCTCGGTGGAGGAACAGGTAGCACCTGCAGCAGGGCTAATGCCCCGATCCTTCACCATTACCGCAAATTGGGCCGGCGTGGGCGGCGGCGGCGGCGAGGAGGTGGAGGAACGCCGGGTTTCGGAAACCGGGTCGGTCGACGGAGGCGATGGTAAAGGAATGGGCTGGAGGCAACGGGCCGGAGAGAGGCGATGGTGGGAAACGGCTTAAGGGAAGCAGAGTTGCGGTGCTGGTTGTTGCAAACGAGACACGCCGCTGATCGAGTTCTTGCGGATAATGTTACTTTGCTGCAGTAACGTGTGGGACTTGTTGTGTGGGTGGCGGTTATGAGTTGGGTGAATGAAGCATTGAATGATGGTGAATGAAGCATTGAATGACGAAAATCGGTTTTGAATAGGAGGACCGGACGCTGCCTTTGATGGAGTCGGCGGAGGCGAGTGGAATTGCACTGGGGCGGTTGCAAAGACGAGAGCGAGTTCGGAATGGGACCTCTCTGATACGCTGTTGGCTCCACGACCAATACTCACTCGAATAAGTCAAGTGGCCGAATAACTAACTTATTGGTAAGATGACTAGAATATCCCTCCATCATTATACGAGTGTAATGATTCTAAGCGTACTGCGCATACCATTTTCCAGAGATATTTGAAAGAACTATTCTATTTACAATGAAAAACATTTTAAACAAGATAATTAATATTTCAGGGAACTGTAGGTATCTGAAGAATATGGGAAATGTAACGAATGCGGGAAAGGTCTCAGGGATTAGGAGTGGAACTGGAATGAGTAGTCGGGGACGCCGTCCGAGGTCGGGGGGATGCGAGGACTTGAACGGGGGCAAAGGCGGAGACAGGCGCAGAGGCGGGGATGGGTGCCTTTGTTGGGATAAGTGCAGTGGCGGGGAAGGGTGCAGTGTGGGGTTGAGGTGCTAGGGTTCCTGAGCGCGCGCGCGTCTGTTTGTGTGTGTGTGTATGTGTGTGTGTGTGTGTGTGTGTGTGTGTGTGTGTGTGTGTGGGTGGGTGGGTGGGTGTCCGGGCGGGGGTCGAGCGCTGAGTCGGGGCACGAGGCGAGGGCCGTCCGCCGGGCTGAGTGGGCGGTGGGTGGGGCCAGAGGACTGTGTCTGCTCGTGGGTGAAGCGCGGCTGGGCCGCCTCCAGCACAGAGAGCACGGGCGGGGCAACGGTGGCGTGGAGGGTAAAGGCGACGGCGACGACCAGGGGAGTGCAAGGGCGGGGTTGAGGGAAGGGCGAATGCAGGAGGCGCGAGAGCATGAGAGGTGTGGAGGGCAAAGGAGAGGGCGTTGGTGTGGGTAAGAGAAATGACGAGAGCGAGGAAAGGGCGAAAGGCGAGAGAAGCACGAGGGGTGTGGAGGGCATGGGCATGAGGGAGGACGATTGCAAGTTGCGAAGGCGGGGGCGAGGGCGGGGGCGAGAGCGGGGGCGAAAGCGGGGGCGAGGGCGGGGGCGAGGGCGGGGGCGAGGGCGGGGGAGGGCGGGGCGAGGCGGGGGCGAGGGCGGGGCGAGGGCGGGGGCGAGGGCGAGGGCGGGGGCGAGGGCGGTGGCGAGGACGGGGGCCAGGGCGGGGGCGAGGGAAGGGCGAATACGTGGGCGAGTCTATCGTGAGCGCGGAGAGGCGTGCGTGGGCGAGAGCAGAGCAGACGGCGTGGGAGTGGGCGTGCGCGGGGACCGCGGCGCGGGGGAGGTCAGGGGCGAAGGCAAGGGCGTGGGCGGCGACGCGGCGCGGGCCCTGATCAATGGAGCGCCTCGCCGCCAAGGCGGCTGATCACACTTCCGGGAATATCCAACGCGCGCGAGGTATCGATATTTTTCCGATACAGATACATTTTCACCCCCGGCGCGCCGCATAACGCGCCTGCCGTCTCGCGCAGCTTCGCACCTTATGATGATGGATGACGAGTAGAGCCGCGTTTGTTTTTCTGCCCTAATGGTCTTCGCGCGGGTCCCCTTCCCTGCCGCGAGGAGCGCTGCGAAGACGAGATGATATTTCTGGGGCAAGAAGGCAGAGCTGGTTGTCATCGTTCTGCATATTGCGGTCGTGTGATTGTTTCAGTAGGCCAGATATTTGTGTTGGTGAGAAGAATTATGAGGCCTGACAATTGCCATGTTCAGTCTAGCGTGACTAAAGTTTTAGGGTTCTCGGCATGTTTTATGCATGAAGCAATATAAATCTCTAGTAATTTGTTTTTTCTGTGTGGAAGCGGAAACGTCAACCTTTTGAACTTTAGCTCTCAGATTTTTATTTTTGAACTTTTTTTGTTAAAATTCATTTGCTTGTGATTAGACTTTCTACGTATTTGCGTCATTCTGTACATGGACGAGTTAACGTCGAAGCACAATAAACACAAATATCCCTGCATCTCGTGTGCGCTGTTCTGCAAACATGAGATTTCCTTCCGCGTCAGTGATTCACGTAGTCGTTACCACGAAGAGCATTGTTGAATTTGCGGTCTTGATGCCCTGTAGTAGTGCTCCTGGTATTTGTGAATCGTGTAGTTTCGAAATGCAAGTAATTGGAACTATGAATTTCACCAGCTTAATTTCAATCTACAATAAAGACGCGTGTTTGGGCGTCAGTTACATGCTCTTGAATACGCATGAAAGCTTGGCGTGTGCTTTTGTACAAGTAATGAATATGGAGAACATGTTACGAATTGAATTTTCGCAGTAGAGTATTACAACTTGTTAAGTGAGTGGTCAGCGTTACTAGTAGAGAAACAATGCCTGGATGGAAACATTCAATATTTATACCCAAATATCTCTCGAGATTTTACGTGTTAGTATTATTCGAAATCTTGACCTCCCATCGCATACAATTTTCTTAATAGACGTGTGGTTAGCACATAGATATCCCTGCGCAGGATCTCTGGTCTTCTCAACCAGAGAAGAGTTTTTTCTCATCGTCACACAAAACGCACACTATAATCTTGCCCGATCGCTAATCGAACTCGGGATTGAGTCGTGGAAAGCGAGCACGCTTACCATTTAGTAAGGGCTACGTACGTATATAAAGAAATATATAGTTTATAGAAAGTTATGAAATGCTGAGGCAATTAAACTGTCATTCTTCGACAGTAAATTCGGAAGTAAATTGATATTGTCGGGCCCTGGTGAAAAGGGGATAAATCTTATTTCTACGTAAAGTAAATTACTTCCTATAACTCATTGTGAGACTAAAACTGCTTTTCTTCAAATATTTTCTTTGTAGGTAACATAGTACTATGTATTTTACAAAAATTGAAAAAGTACAATATTGATGATTAACATTTTTTCTTAATTAAAATATAAAAATTTTAAAAATTGATACTTAAATAGTGTCAATTTACAGAAACGATTTCAATTTCTTTTTTTAATTACCTATTTTTTAAGCTTAAAGCAAAGAACACTTAAAGATGGCGCAACTCTCCTTTATATTGAACTCAAAAATTATTGGAAAGAAATATAACGCACATAACGTCAGTCGTGTGTGTTTTTTATTTGTTTTTTGCATAATTTTGAATTAAATATGGGCAATTTCAGAAAAGGATTTTCTCATAAAGGCTCCATTTTTTCTTTGGACTTTTTATTTAAATAGGACAAAATGCACTGAACATGACATAAACGCCATTTTCATATATTATCTTCATTTTCATTTACCTTCATTACTCACGTGCAATGTATTATTCATCTCTCACGACGTTAATATTTACATTCAAGGCATTTTTATCGCATTTGTTACTACAAGAGTTTCAGATGATTTTTTGTGAAGTTTTCTAAAGAACATTACGTTTTCTATGAAAATGAACTCAAAGTTGCCATTTCTAGATACGGTCAATTGACATTTACTCTATAATGACTCACAATTTACTCACAATTTTTCTTTAAACGTTTTCAACGGAAAGTGCAAAGCGCACTCCACAACAAGACAAAAATACAATATTGTAGTATTCTTTTCATTTGTCAAAAAATACATAAAGTATTTTTGAAGATCTCTCAGGTGTTTAATATTTAATAACGAATGTTTTATACTCTATGTGAATAGTGAATGTTGTATACTTTATGTTAATTGTAAGTATCAGTGCTTTAAATTATTTCCATTGATGATTCTCAATAACTCAGTAAATTTTTGTGAAAATGAGCTCAAAATTGATTTGAATGGGTTTTCAGAAACTTTCAAACATTTTCTGAGAAATGGTGCGAATTATTTTTTATAAAACTTTGCAGTTGGTCGGGCACTTCATTTCTATAGTATTTTCAAATTAGGTAAATTTCAATTCTACTGTCAGTATATTGAAAAATTGAAAAAATTTGAAAAATATATTGTAGGCGCCAATGGCTTGGTTCTGAGAAGAAGGCGCGGCAGATTTGAAAAGCTAGCCCAAGCTGAAGAAATTAGAAAGCTAGTATGTGGAAGTCTGCGCCATTTTGGCGTCATTACTTCTAGTTCTTTTTTCTAGTTACTTTCAGTTCTAAAAATTGTCTGCTCATTCTGTTTCTTTATTTTTTTCCTTTGAATAGAACAACGAACTCCTGAAAAATGTCTCGCGTATAATTTTAGTTGATTTATCAGATTTTTTGAAAATTGCAAAATTTACTATTGAAGCAAGTTATTTTGTAGTACAACTTGTTTGACATAAAATGAAATAGATTTTCTTAATAATCAGAAATATTTATCTGAGAAAGCCTATTTTTTTTAAATTGTAGAATTAGAAATTGAATATTTTTTTGATTGCATGCACTTGTGGTTTTATTATGTATATTTTTTAAGTTATCAAAATTGACCAAAATATCAATAAAATGAAAATTTAAGCGATAAGAATCGTGATGCATGAGACCTTTTTTCTTTGATATTGCTAAAATTAATTTCTTATGAGATATATATGAGACGTAGTTACAAGTTCCTCTTCAATCTTCTTCTCAAAGTCATTCTTAAAGCAACCTTTCAATCCTTTCAGTGGTCACTACTCCTTTGATGAATAGCGACGTCTGTGATTAACATCACATGGGCGCGACATTCACATCTATGTGTAATTAACTCATGTTTAATCAATTAAAATTATTCATGTGAGTCAACCGTCGCGCATGTATGAGTCATGTGTTTGCGGTCGCGCATCCTCCATTATACATCCCGGCCAATTAGACGGCAGAGCGGCCTGTTCTGCAGCCGCCGCCGGCGCCGCAGAGGGCTGCGGTCGCGCCTCTTGGATCACTGCCGGCCCTCGACATCGCATCGCGTCCCCATCCACTCGGCCGGAGTGCTTTTGCACTCGCAGCGGCCCTCCGTGCCTCCCTCCATTCACTCTCCCGGTCCCGTCCTTTCCTTCTCCAGGCATGTCGTCGATCCGTCATCTCGATACGTCTTTCCATCCTACCGTCCAGTTTTCTAACCTTCACATTCACTTCTCTTTTGCCCTGTCGAACTTCTTTGCTCCGTTCTATTGTTATGTTGCCACGTTCTATTGTTCTCCCGACTTCTAGTTCTCCCGTTCTATCGTTCTCGCCTCCTCTCATTCTTCCCTCCTTTCCTTCTCCCCACCTCTTCTTCTTCTATCCATTCACCTTCTTGACCTTTCGGCATTCTATCTTTCTTTTTCTCAGTTTTCCAAACTCCCATCTCCGTCTTCGCATCGTCTTGTTTTTCGGCCCTTTCCCTCTTCCTGCTGACATGTCGTCCTCACGTAGCGCTTCGAAGCGGAAAGCGCCATGTCTGCTTCTCTGCTTGCGAGGGCTTGTATCTACGAGCTAGAAAGAACTTTTTGAAAGAAATGTTGCAGGTGTCTCCGAAGTTGCGTGTTTTCCATTTGGCTGCGATGTCGTACTTCTTATTTTATTTCTACAAACGCATTTATTTATTTCAGCATTCGGAATATAAAGATGTGTCTGGCTCTGCATATCTACAGACTGTATTTGAAATAACGTTGGAAGCGAAGCATGACTGGAATAGTGTCTCGATTTATATTTCTAGATCGGAAACTTTTGAAACACTGAAGGGTCTGCTAAAAGATAATGAAATATCTATGTTATTAGCAAAGTTAGTCAACTTAACATGTTGGATTCTTTTCTCAAAGTTTTCTATTTACTGTCTGAAGTAAGTAAACACGCATTGGAGCTCGTTGAAATGTATCTATAAAAATGATTCAAGTTGAATTCATTGAGGTCGTCAGAAGCCAAGTTTCAAATCCTTAGAATATTCTTAAACAGGGCCTGAAGAAACCAAAGTTTCTGAAATTCAATAACAATGCATTTTGAATATTACCTAATAAATTAATATGAATTGAAACTTGTATAGTTATTTCATTCAGTTTACGATCTCTTGCGTAAAACATCAGCATTTTCATTGATTCATGTTTTCGAACACGTCAACTGCTGCGGTCATTAGTACCGTTAGTGTAGCGAGTACTTTATTCCGGGAGATGGCAAGGTTCCTACTTCTCTGGATAGAGAGATCTGGCGACATTCAAGTCAGGGCTTGCGGGGAATTTCCCACTCCACGTTTCTCCTCCCTACAGGCATCACACGAACCGTGGTAAGCTCTAAGCTTCCAACTGCTCCCTTCAGGCCGCTGCAGAGTCAGGGGCATTGGTGGTTCTGTGTTAAACTCAGGCGAAAGCATCTTCTTACAATAACATATATGTATATATTCTTAATGTATTCTAGGAAAGAGAGAAAAACTTTTGTTCTGATATCTGTATATGCAGTTCATTAAGCATAATCAGATAAACCAGTTCACACATTAATTTTCTTCATATTATGATGAATACAAAAATCCTCCTGTTTATTTAAATTTACCTTCGATCGGATACCTAAAATACTCACATTCGTGTACACCACAACGAACATGTTTCTAACCGGAATGATTGATCAGTTGATTACCCAGGCTCGTCATATTCATCACTAAATGATGGATCGCTTTTATTAACACTTGCGACAAGCTCTGTTTGTCGCGAAGTTTCCGAAGAAGAGACTGCGGCGCAGAGACAGGGGCTCCGGGGACACGCCGACCCCCAAGGGCATCGGTCTTGATTTAGAGTGGGCGGGGTGCGGCCGAGCGGCGCGGCACGGCGCGCGAGGTAGCCGCCTTCGAGTGGGCGGATGAGCGAGAGCGGAAAGGGGGAGGCGACAAAGGTTGTGGTGGCGATGGTTGTTGGAGTAGGAGGGTGGAGGTGGCTGTGACGGCGGCAGTGGTAGCAGCGAGAGAGGCGGTGGTCAGAGCGAAAGAGATTATGTCGGCGGTGGTTGATGTCGAGGTGGCGTCATAGAAGCTGTGAAAGCGGCGGTGTGATGGCGAGGGTGAGAGCGATAGTGGCAGAGGCGGTGGGCAGAGGGAAGGAGATTGTGGCGATGGCGGTTGGAGGGGTGGTTAATGTGGAGGTGGCCGTCATAGAAGCTCTGTCGGCGGCGGTGTGATGGCGATGGTGAGAGCGATAGTGGCAGAGGCGGTAGGCAGACGGAAAGAGATTGTGGCAATGGTGGTTGCAGTGGTGGTGGGGGAGGGGCTCTGACAGCCAGCGGCGATGTGATGTCGGTGATGAAAGCGACAGAGGCAGAAGCGCGGTCGGAGCGAAAGAGACGGCGGTTGCAGTGGGGGTGAGGGGGAGGAGCTGTGACGTTAGCGGCGGTGGTGGTGGTGGAGGCGGCAGCGCCAGCTGAGAACGTGCGGTGGCGGGGATGTAGCGGTGGTTCGGGGTGCGGGGCGGCCGACGGTTCTCCGCAACCCTTCGGTTCTCGTGGCAATGATTAACGAGCCGGCCTCCTCATTGGCTAGCCACCCGCCAATTAGTGCCCCGCGTGAAGAAGTGGCTCCTCCATCCATGCGTCCCTCCTCTGCCCTGCTACCCTCCTCTCCACTCCACCACCCTCCCCTCCACCCCTCGCC
The DNA here is from genome assembly GCA_011170035.1 of Teleogryllus occipitalis. Lineage (NCBI taxonomy): Eukaryota > Metazoa > Arthropoda > Insecta > Orthoptera > Gryllidae > Teleogryllus > Teleogryllus occipitalis. Next base: position 150,773 of record BLKR01002719.1, read on the forward strand.
CGAAGTTTCTGGGTCAGGAAACGGTTCCTCTGAATTTTCAGTGTTTTTCCCGTCACGCTAGTTCTCTAGCTTCGTTCTGAAAAGAGAATATGAAAGAGGTTTTGAAAAGAGAATGAAACAATCGAAGCAGTTTAAATCGGGAATCAGTTATCATTGAATTCGCTTTAATCAGTATCATTGTAATCATCTATTATCGCGTATGATTACAATAATTCCGCGAGTCAACGTATTTTGTTTTCAGAACAAAAAAACAAATTATGCTTTACCAAAGGTATAAAATTTACTCGTCCAACATAATTTCATCACTCACAAAATTCCTTTCCGCTGTCTCGCTCTCTTATTACATATTTTCTTTTAGTTCCTGCTTTCAAAATCCTAACATTTTTCTTTAGTTTTTAGTATTGTCGTACAATGTCTTTGTTTATACTTTTTATTCATGATTTAATCGGTTAGAGTTTTAATTTTCTAAAGTTCTCTTTTTTCCTGTCCCTTCACATATTTCGAGAATATATTTTCGCACTTAGTGTTAACTTCCTGTTTCGTCGAACGCTTTTTCTTATGCATTCTTCTCTCATCCGTTCTGTATCATCTGTCCTTCTTGCCTCCCCCATTCGGTAGAGCGAGCTCTACCCGTCAAAGCGGCCACTGCCAGGGGCAGGTCGATCGCGTTGCTGCCAGCTGCAGCCACATCAGTGGCGGCGCTGTCGTCGGCCGCGAGTCGCGTCTTGGCTGCGCCCGCGCGCGTCCGCGCGCGCGCCCGCGTCGCCGCAGCCGAGGATGAGTGATCGCTTCGAAAGCGACGCCTGGCGGCCAGCGTCGGCGGTGCATCGCCCGACCACCCGCCCGCCCGAATTAACACAGATGTCGGTGGACGGGGGGAGGGGGCAGGGCGGCTGTGCCCGCGGCCCCGAGATCAATAGGTGCGCGCCGCCGGCCGGCCGGCCGCAGAACCACGTTGGCCGCGATCCAGCGTCCCCGAGCCTCCGCCTGTGCGCTGCGGAGGAGAGGGAAGGCGGGGGCACTCGCGGAGGGAGTTGGGATGTAGATTTTTTAAACAATTCTTAAGAAACAGCTTTTCTACACGTAACATCTAATTAGCTTCTTAATTGTTACCATATATATATATATATATATATATATATATATATATATATATATATATATATATATAGAGAGAGAGAGAGAGAGAGAGAGAGAGAGAGAGAGAGATACAAAATTTCTCTACATTAATTTCTGGCAAAGATCTTAGCGTCCGGCTTGCTGGGTCAATGGGTCACGATATATTATAATCCTTATTACCTTTATAATGGATTATAGGATCCGCAGACTATACAGCGCTGCTGGGAATCTGAAATAGAATGATTCTATTCCTAGTTCATTACTGTTTGGATTGACTAAATGAAAGATCACTTTCTTTTCTAAAGAACAAAATTTAACAAAGTTTATTGTTACCTTTTAGCAAACAATTTAGTGAATTTAATAAAATGATTTGATGTTATGCCTTTGATCAAGATATCTTTGAATTTACAGTTTTATACCGCGGTTAACTTATCTATTCTTCGTTGATGTCCCTCGTAGACTTCTCAGTCGAAATATCTTGCGAGCTTGCCGTAGTCCAAAGTCCCAAGAAATCCTTTTCTGCCCCTATCCAAGCTGGTCTCAAACTATCAAAATTATCAGTCCCGATTACGTCCTATGACATAGTCCCGAAATCTATTACTCGATTACCACTCCCGACAAAGTCCCAATTTATGCATCAATATTACTTCCACATGCAATATCTGCAATATCATTTACTATCCTTAAAATTTCACGATCTGATAACCCGATTCTGACTATCTGTATTATACTCGTTCCCTCTCACGAACCTACGATCAGTTCAGAAACGCGATGCCGGTCAGAATGAAATCTTCCTGCATGATTCACCCTCGAAGACTTCGTATTAAACTACCTTCCTCTTTTTTCATAACATTTGAGCGTCCTTCTCTCACCCAGCCAATCCATACGTTCGTTATATTTTGGTGTAGCTCACCTTTCGATCGTCTAAACTTCTTCGCCCAATCCCAAATTTTCTACTTTCGGCATCCAGCCACCTCTTAATGCATTTACAAAAAACAAAAACTACATTGTTTATTCACGGTCGTTGCTAAGCCCTTGCTCTCGTGATATTTCCTAATGCATGTTCCACCATATTGTCTACAAATAAATGTTTATTTTCATGTGACATATCGGTATGTCACAATATATATATATATATATATATATATATATATATATATATATATATATATATAGTGCGCTTGAAAAGTCTCTCCACACTGGGTCTACTCAGGGCCTCCTATTAAAAATTACATTTATGTAGGTAGCAAACATATCGCTGGGAAACAAGTGAAGGAGATAACACTTCCAGCATCTGTTGTGATTGTGGTGAGTGCGGTATTTACGTTTTCTTCTGTTACACGATGCTACAACATAATTTTTGTTGCAAGCATCCAGGTGCCACAGCGGAGAGAAAAGTTTTTACATAATTTTCTCTCTTTGATTTACTCACCCTTAGCATTTACACCCTGTGTTCCCAGTGTTTTACGCACACCCCAGGCTTGATTTTGTAGCGTTGAGCAAGCTCAAATGGTTTAGTTTGCGTCAGTCTTTGCACTGTGCTACTGCTATTCTGCTGTTGGTTATCTTCAGCATTAGGATAAGTGACGTATGCGACTGAGGTGGTAGTGTTGGAGGTAAAAACTGCAGTAGTGGCTATCTGCCTCTTGAATGGCGTAGGAGAGGATAGCGGCGACGTGTTGATGGAAGTGAGGGTGAGGGGAGCGAAAATGAGCGGAAGTGAGGGATGGGAGGGGGCGGCAATGGCGTTGGCAGTAGGTGACGACCGTGAAAGGGTGAAGGCGGAATGATACGTTGTCGATGGAAAAGGCGGGAGCTGATCCAGTGCCTATACACCTTAACGGCAGTGCTGGGAGTAGTGCTGAAGGTGGCAGCAGTGGAGACGACTACCGGCTGATAGTAAACTGCGATTGTGGGGGCGAATCAGTCTTTAAAAATAATCCGTCCTTGCAAACATCCCTCTTTCCATAAAATGTATATAGTAGTTAAATGTTCTACCAGAATGCCATAGAAAAAGGAAAGCCACAACAAAAAATTACATTAGTAGTTTACATTTTCTGTTAATATATGACTACATAAAATCACAAGGAACAAGAATAAAACTAAAGAATCTACATTGAGAGGTATAACCTTAATTAAAAACAAGAATACCGTTTTATATAATTTTGTAAATTTATGAAAACCTTAAAATACGATTTAGACTCATGACAGTCGCAAAAGCATTTCATACTTCTCTTCAGACGATAACAATGTGTCATTACCAAAATCCTTTGCATTTGTTATATTGAGTATTTTTACTTTCTCGTATACATACTTATATACGGAGTAATGTACGTAGTATAGAAAAAGTTATGTAATGCTGCGGAACATAAACGGTGGGTTTTCGTCGAAAAAAATTCATTGCTAGGCTCTGGTGACAAAAAAATGCATAAAACAAGTTGATAAATTCAGGAAAAAAAATTCTCTAACCCGTGGTGTAGCCAGAATCCCTTTTTTGTGGGTTCTTAATGCCGAAAAACCAACAATTGGAAGCGAAACGTCAGACCGTCCGTCTGTCTTCCGTCCGTCTGTGAACACTACAAGCACCTAAACCACAAGTGCGATATTATTTCCAAATTGAAGAATCCCATGTCAATCTGGATCTAGTTGAGGCTTTGAAATTTTGAAAAACATTCTTTAAAATTTGGGAGTACTTTACATGACGTCCCCTGGATATTTTCAAAATATTCTCAAAACTGACTCGAATTTTTTTCTTTAAATTTCTTATCAGATCACAGCAAATACTCTTATAAAGGTGCCATAGGTTAGAATTTCACCGTGAACTCTTTTATCGAAAATTGCAAAACTTTAAAATTTTCCGGCGTCTTCCTACAACTACAAAATTGAAGACATGGATTTTTCCTTCAAATGAAATTTGATGTGCATAAATAGTTCTTTCAATGTTACATAAAAGCCACATTACAGTATTCTTTTGTTTTTCGAAAATTTCAAAAATTAAAAATCAAAAATTAAATTTTTTGACTTGTCTCTCAAGTCTGTAAAACTTACATCAAAGGCGATCTCTTCACATTATTATATTTATGCGCATATGTGCTTTTAAATAATGTCAAATAAAGTTTCTCGAAAACTTCACAGTTTTCTGTAAATATGAGCACAAAATTTCCTATTTTCAGAAACGCTTAAACGCCATTTTCTCAAAAATAGCTACAAATTTTTTCTTGAAAAGTTTCCAATAGATAGTACAAACTGCACTGTTTATTATGACGTAATATTTATTTTGGTGTATTTGTTTTTTCAATTACAAAAATGTGTTTTTTTAAATACCTCTCATGTCAATAATATGGATATTGCCATCGATTTGTATGCATTATTACATCTGTAAGTAGTTGTGCTTGAAAGGGCTTTAAATGAAGTTTTTCGAAAACTCAATAGATTCCTGCGAAAAAGAGATTAAATTTCATATTTAGAAAATGATTAATCGCCATATTCTTAAAAACGACTACGAATTTTTCAATGAAAACTTCGATTCAGGACGAGCTTTTTACTCTTCTTTAATATTCTTGAATTAATGGTTCAGTTGTACTAATATGAAAGCAAAAAGTTGAGAAATTGTCAAAAAAAATGTACTTTGGGCGACGATAGATGGCATATGGACAGAGAATGAAGCACGACTTTAAAGCCAGACCACACCAAGGAAATTAGGAAAGTCTTTAACATTCTGTAGCACGTCTAGTTTTGTTTCCTTTCCTCTCTTGAAATCCCCTTGGTGTGTGTATAGGCAATTCACTAGTCTCTCGTGTATGACGGATTGCAGATATGTATCATTGCAGGCGTCGAACATGGTAGAGCAATATGACTAAAAAGACATAGGAATAGTATTCTAGACCCACGCTGAGCGCTAGTGTAGCGTTTCAAATTGAATCGTTTCCTGGCAGTCATGTTGGGGACAATCGTATGGGCATTGAGCCGGATTGCGACGGTATTTCATTCTCTCTTCTTTTTGCGAAAGTGGAAGATTCTGTACGATAAAACGTAAAATGGAGACGTAGCGCGCGACTCACAGAGGTACAAATCGTGCAACGAAAGCCTGAACGCATGTAATTTCACAAGTACATCATCTAACTATTTGATGTAACCTAATGAATGTGCTGACTACTTTTACTAATTAATTTGGTAGTCACGAATAAGAATCGTGAATAATAATGAAAATAAAATCGATGAATTTTAATTTCACATGAAGAAACACAGTTTAATTCTGTAAATTACCACTTTCTTTGGAGAGAACTTGCGATTTTTCTCAAGTAGGTAAAGAAGTATTTATATTCTCAAAATGCATACTTAATACCAGAATATCCAGATTTCTGTCATAGATTGGGGTATTCTTTAAATGATAGTGAGGCGGGAACTTACGATTGCTCTGATATCTTGGTATTGTGCAAAATATTACTATTGAATTATAATTTTAATTTTCATTAATATAGTTGGAAATTTGAATTCACATAGACTCCGTGTTTCGAGGAGATGTATATCAGGATATCTCTGTAGATGAGAGGAATTTTCGATAAGTAGCTGAAGATAGTCGCGCGTAGGTGTTTCATACGAACACAGTTAAGGACAGTCGCGGCCGCGTATTGATTTTATGGAAATTATTAAATCCTACTAAATACCAAGTCGTTGAGGACATTTCAGAACATTTTTAATTTATTCTAATAATATGCAACAACGCGATAATAGGGATATCAAGGACATTCCAGGAACAACATTCTGCTGATTGAACCGAAAAATCTGACAACGCATTGCAGTAAGCTGTCTAACTCTATTCAAAACCGTACGGAATTTTCACTTTTTTTTTTAGAGTAACAAACATAATTTATGAGCTTAATAGAAGTTGTAAAATATAAGAATAAATGTTAAATTTTAATTCTTTTGAGAAAAGGATGATAATTTATATTAGTTGCCATCAATTGTATAATTGGTTTTAATTAATATAACTTCCAGAAATCGTGATTATGTATAGAATTATACGTCCACATGCAACAGGTAAGGAGTAAAAAGTTGTATGTCAAAATCCATGATTAAAATTGAAGTAAAATTAATAAATTAACGTTTAACATTGACAGAATTTATGAGCATAACAAGGCAACAGAAAAAATAACAACTTTAATAAGAGCAGAGAAAGTAATCCCTTTTAAAAGTTTTGTATAATTATTTGTAGATAATATCAAGAGAATATTAAATATCGTAGAAGGAAGGACATTTCTCAAATGACGAGCCCAACGCGGGGCAAACATATGTTTGGCTCAAAAGAACAAAAGCGACAAGTTGCAAAGGAGAATGATCAAGAGCGTGAGTACCAAAAGCAAGTGGAAAGTACGTAGCATGTAAAGAAAATAAAAGAGTTGACAGGAGTTTGGCTTCAAGGAACGAAGACGACAAGATAGAATAAAGAGTGATCGAGGACGTGAGGACAAAAGTGATATATAAAGGTTGGAATCATCTAAAGAAAACAAGACAGACGCGTTAACCAGCGCCGTACTGGATATTTATTTAGTCAAAAAACAGTTTAAAAAACTGTATGTGACGTATGGGGGAGAAAATCATACCAGGCAGACGCCCTCCTCTCACAAAGAGCTCCTACTCGCAGCTCAATATCCCGCGCACGAACGAGGCCCAGGTGCTGCCGGCCGTTGAAGCGAGTATTTCCGAGATCTTTGCAGAAGTTGAGCTCTCAGACGGTCTTTTGTGCACTCAAGTTGGAGTTGGAGGATAATAGACCTTTGTCCAGACACATCTGAAGCCCTGAATGAGGTTAGAAATTAGCAAGTCTCTTCAAGCATAAAATTTAAAGTAATTTGGACGTGAAAAGGCAAAAGACTATTTTAGGAAGTTCAACTGTGAAATCATGGAAAATAATTGTAAACGTGTATTACTCATGTAAGTGCAAAAAAAATGTTCTCATCTCTCCAAATGGTTACCTGAGCACCATTTAGTATTTCATCTATTCTGAGTAGTCCTTGGAAATATTAATATTCGAATTCACAGTAAATACGTCATCAGTTAATAACAAACACGCACAGCTTTGTTTGTAAGTTTTTGTCATCAATGTTTTCTTTCTTACCTCTTTTAGTAATTGACTCAGGCTTTACAAATGACAAACAGCCAGTAGATCTGGGTGACTGAGATCGTTAACACTTGATTTGATGCTTTTCAATGACCTTCCTATACCTGGAGATCACCAATAGGAGAGGGGGGAAATGGTGGACTCAGAATAAATTGCAAAATAATTGAAGGAATAATTTACTTGTTTAAGAACTAATGCAACATATATTTAGCAATATATTTCCTATTATTTCTGCAACTAGTTAAACTATATAACTTCTTTTTGAGTTGCAAGAACATATGTTTTGAACATTTTCTGTACATGCGTGCCTTCCTCACGGGATACAAATGGTCATGTCTTTTTACTTCCTCGCTACAGAGAATAGAGAAAGTTATGTAATGCTGTGCAAAACCCGGCAAATTTTTAGCACAATAACTCGTATTACCGGGCCCTGGGAACCAAAAGAGGATAAATCCAGTTGCTAAATTTAAAACAAAATACCTCTATCACGTGGAGAACCCAGAATCTATATTTTGTGTGGGTCCTTGATACCGAAAATCGAATGACGGCCTGCGTCTGTCGGCTTGCCCGCCCACCCGCCCGCCCGTAAGTCAGTCAGTCAGTGCGGCCCCTTGAATTTGAAACCAATATTTTAAGTTTGGGGGGTACTTTACTTGAAGAACCTCCGACATTTTCCAAATTGAAAAAAAATGTCTCCATTTTAATTGATTAAATTTTTGTTATTTGATAGCATAAATGACGAGACATTTAAGAGAATGTGCAGGTCTCATGTTCGTTGAAAAACCTAATTTTTCGAAAATTGTAATAGTTCAAACTTTTTCGGCGTCTTCCTACAACTACAATAATAAAGATAAGATATTTTTTCGTAATGAAATCTGTTCTTTACAGATAGATTTAGGAATATAGTCATGTACAATTTTTCAAAAATTTGAGTACTTTTCTGTTAATTTTGCTTGAAAATATGGGCGAGAAAGTACCACTGTTTAGCATTAGTTTGATGTAGCAATTCAACATTTTTTATGGCTGGGGTAAGGAATGCCCAACTGTTTTTCAACAGATAGTAAAGTAAGGTGACAACTTGTTTGTTGGCTCTCCTAGTTCAAAGAGTACGCTGAAGTTTCCTAGAAGCGATAACGCACAGGCAATTTAGAATAGTTTTGTCAATGGGCGAAATGTGATGAAAAGCGAAAGCATCATTTAGGATTAAGAAAGGTTTTAATAATTAAAGTCTTTAACCACTAAGCAGTAAATATTCACCAAAAATCTCCCAACAAACTGCACTTGTGATATCGTGTACCCAATGCAGTTTGTTGGCCATTCCCTACCCATTGGTTGGCGACTGATAAGGTGATGGCGCAGCAACGTTTTCGTCTTAAAAGGTTGCAAGTTCCAATCCCGAATCCATCGGGCACGGATATTGGTATGGCGTAATGTGTTTAAAAACTGCTTTGTAACATATTCCAACCTACTTACGTTCATATTTTACTTCCTAGCTCAGTTATATCTACCCAGATATAAAGATGTGCAGGCAGGATACTTCGACAACAAACTTATTAGAAGAACGATCCGAGATAGTGTACAGGCTACTCCTGACAACTCAGGTGAAGGAAGAATTTATCCAGCCTCCGATAGAAAAATAAAGGAAGGTCTAGGCACGATATGTTTCGTAAATCGGTGAAAAAAGATCTATCACCCAAAGTAACCTGAATTATCTCTACTTGTACATTACCAAGCAGCCTTATTTTGTGTCTCCTCGCAGATCAGGGCATACACACTATACCTAACGCAATCAAGTGCAAAGTTCAGCAGAACACTGCTGAAAACAACCAAATCGTTGTTCCTAGCAGACACTATGCCTAACGCAATCAAGTGCAAAGTTCATCAAAACACTTCTGAAAACAACCAAAACGTTGTTCCTAGCAGACACTCTAGGAGGCAGACACTCTATGCCTAACGCAATCAAGTGCAAAGTTCATCAGAACACTTCCGAAAACAACCAAATCATTGTTCCTAGCAGACACTCTAGGAGGCAGACACTCTATGCCTAACGCAATCAAGTGCAAAGTTCATCAGAACACTTCTGAAAACAACCAAATCGTTGCTCCTATCGGAGAAGGGCAGACACTCTAGAAGTGACGCGTTCAAGTGCAAGGAGTATGGAGCCACCTCTGAACACAACACCGGAAATTCCGGCTCGCGCTGTCGGCGGCGGCGGCGGCGCTCCCAATTTCAGTGGAGCAAAAAGCGCTCGCGTGAATGGGCGCTCGCGGGAGGCCTATCATCGGCGCCATTGTCTCCGGCGGCCGCCGTGAGAGCTCTTCTGTGTTCCGCAATGGAACAGCGCCCGCCGCAGGAGCTATTGACTGCGGGCGGGGGGGAGGGGAAGGGAGGGGAGGAAGCGGGGCAGGTGCCGCGGATTAGCCTCCGGGGCGGGGGTGCGGGCGGGGGGGGGTGAGCGGGAGCACGTAATGTGTGGACGCTCAGATTGGGCGCCGCAAAGGGAGAGAGATTCGCCCGCTGATCGTCGCCGCTTCTAAGGGAAACACTCGGGAACCGGTTCCGGAATTTGGTTTGTGAGTCGGTAGTGGCAGCGGAATGACACACGGCGCAACCGGACAGAGGAACCGGATGGTAATGGGGATTCGATTGTCGCAAATGACTCGCGTGATGCCTCTCTGGTTTGAGGTGCTGATGAGATGAACACTGCCCGACGTACGGTTGGGATAGCATTGTTGACTAGTGACAGTTCGAAGAGGTGTTTGCGGCTTCATTATTTTAGCAATCGTGTTACTCCGTTCTAAATATTATTTATGGTTTATCAGTTCATTGCTGTGGTTTTAAGGACCTGAAAAAAAACACCTAACTTTGTTAATACCCTTGCAGGCCTTTCTGACGCTTTATGCCCATCGACCTTTTGAATATTTTCTGACCCGCTGTTATAACAATACAACACGTATAGCATTTTTATGAATTCGATTTATTAAAGTTAAGATAAAAATAAATACAAATGAATGACATAATGTTCAAATAAGTAATATAACACGTTATAAATCGTATTTTGCTTATTTGATATGAAAATGGCAATATTGGAATGTTTCCGTGAATTTATAATTGCCATTAGTCACTTATATTTCACTGTTAGGCAACGCCATTTTATAGAGACAGATGTGCTTCTTGAGTAGAAGTACTACTACTAGTAATAAAATGTATTAGGCACATCATCTAACATCCTCAAAATACTATTCTTTTATGTTAAGAAATATTCTAAATAACGTTCGGCAAACTAGGCAAATAACCTAAAAGTACCGTTTCATCAGCGCAATTCAAATTGTTATTTTCCATATAATTCTCACAAACACCATAATCATTTTCCTTTTTTAGCTTCTGAGAGAATTTCCGCAAGAACTTCACAATATTCTTTAATTTTTTACAAACAAATCAGTCCTACAACGATTACTGTATGTTATGATGCAATAGTAATCAGATACACCCTCTGTTATGTTTATATGACATCATATTAACAAATGATGTGTCTTTTCACTTTAGACGTAAGAAAATGTATAAAATATAGCGAATTCTCATTTGATTCAGGGTCTCGCGCCAGAGACCCCGGGATTGAAAGTTGCCCTCGGGGAAAAACATCTACTTAACGCCCTAGATAAATAACTAATAACGGACCAGTCTAAAATAAATACATATCCACTATAAAATATTCTCCGACACGCAAATTGTTCTACGTTTATCTTGTATCAAGTAGTTATTTTTCTCTCTGATATTTGTGCTATCCACAAAGCTAATAAAACACGAAATATGTTTTAATTTTGTTTGCAATATCATTAAATCATAGGATTGGGCCCAAAAAGAAGTTATGTAATAACTTACGGAAATTGTTCTACATTTCTATCCATGCAGTAAATATTCAGAAGTGAATATCATATTCGTAACGTTTCACGAAGTATCAGCTATGAAAATTCATGAAATTTAATGTACTGAGTAAACAAACACCGACGGAATTTTAATCGAACATGGGTCACTAACGGTGCAATCATAAACAATAAAGGGCTTTCAAATGACGTTCATACGTCACTTATGACAACTCTGTCATGTTGCATAGCACACATTCTCTGGATATGTTTCCGCCATTCCCGATGCTTTTCTGTTCTTTGTTAGCTATTTCGTTTTCGCCTATGTCTCTGTTTTCTCTCGCCTCCTCTTCGCTCTCTCTTCATCCCCTTCTTGTCCCTCGATGTCTTTCTTCTCTTCATTCAATACCTCCATTTTCATCTAATCAAAACTTGTCGTCTGTAGAAAGTACTCTTGTCAATACCTTTCTTCTAACCCAGCATATTTTATTTCTTTCTTTAATAATAGCCTCAAGAAAATGCCTGCAAGACATACGCTTTTCAACCGCCACCAAGTGCATTGTAGTACCAACACAACCTTTCTATATGTTCGAAAAGCTTAACTTGTCGCCACTGCCACCAACTTTGCCGTCATCACCATTCCAGCCACCATTGTCACCGTCCCAGCTGCTCTGGCTGCCGTCATGCTCCGAGCAAGTATGAATATTTTGCTAGGCGACGACTCGTGACCAGAATACAGAGCAGTCTGCAGGCACACACTTTCACCCTCAGCCTGCAAGACACGAACTCGCCCCAAGCAATCTGCACGCACTTTTGCAGTATTCGGATCCTCTAGTTTGTAGACCTCGCTTACTTCGAAGATTAAGCGCACGTTCTGCTGAGCGAAGAAGAACTTTGATCTTAAAAGTAGTGAAGTATTTAATATTTTATCTCAGCACAAAATAATTTATTTTAAAACAATTTTACCCATAGTTTTTTTTCTATTGGTTTTCTCTGAGCCACATTTATAATTTAAAAATCAGTTTGTTCTAATGCACAAAATGTATGTAATGATTAACTTTTCATAACGATAATAAGATTTGTATTATAGTGGATTTTAATGAAACTTGTTAATAATATATGCTTACATCTGCATTAAATATTTAATTTTTATTAAAGACAATTTATTAACTGATTGTACTTAATAATATTTATTGTAAAATCGTATTACTAATGATACCACCCAATGTTTCGAGCACGAGTAGTGTTCACAGGTATTTGCCAAAGTAGGATAAGTGTTTACTTATTAGTAACCCGCGTAATTACGTTCTTACGAAGGAAAGACACGGTAATGTGCGATAGAAATCTGCGATTTTTCGCCAGAAAAACTCGTAGTGTCGAGCCCTGATACCGCAGTTTGTATGATCATGGCCGGTCGGAACGAGCCGTGTTTGTGTCGTAGTGGCTGAATTTTTGGCAAGTAGATTATGGCTTTCCTCAGAGCATACTGCTTTCTTTATGTATGCAGAGCGTACGCAAGTCATTTGACATCGGAAACGCTCTGAGGAAGGTCACAATATGTTGGTCGAAACGTCAGTCACTACGACACAGTCGCGGCTAGTCCCGGACAGTCAAGATCAAATAAATAGTCTTTACTTTCTCTCCATTGTATTGGAAAAATATTTTTCTTCAACAACATTTAGAATAACTCAGCGTATGGACTCACATTAAGCACAAACTACTGGATATTGTTGAACAAAACAAGTCATCAAGGAGCTGCTGTGCGGTAACAAAGCGTTTCTCAATATGACATTAGAAACTTTGATCATGTAATTGAGGAGAAGATTTTGATGTTTTTCCGTGTAAAGTTACTTATCCGTAAATGCGTGATACACAACGTTGAGAGAAACGTAGATATTAATAAGATTTCCGGTTGTTTTCCTGTTTGTCTCTTCTTCCCACAGACGACCAGCACGAAGGCGTAGTGAATAAATGATTGCAAATCTATAATGGCAGCGAGTGGCCTTTCCGTGGGGCCTCCGCGCGTTAAAAATGAACGCGTGCGAAGGAAGACGGCGGGCGCGCTTGAGGGGGCGCTTCCGAAAGGCGGAAACGCGGGAGGCACGGGCGGAGACAAGAGGCGGCGGCGAGGCGGGGTGGGGCGGGCAGGGAGGGGGCGGAGCGAGGGGCGGGGCGTGGGCTCCGACGGGCGGGATGGGAAGGCGGAGCGAGATCTGGACGGGGCGGGGCGGGCAGGAAGGGTCCGGAGCGGGCGGGGAGGGGTCGGAGCGGGCGGGGCGGGGCGGCGGCGGAGCGGGGCGGGGCGGGGCGGGGCGGTTGTGGGGCCGGGACGGAGCGGTGCGGAATGGGGGGCGGAGCAGGCGGGGCGGCGGCTGAAGGGACGGGGCGGCGGGGACGGAGAGAGAGATGGGCGTGCGGAAGTGGAGGCGGGGCGTGGGCTCCAGCGGTCAGGGCGGCGCTCAGCGTTGTCTGGAAAAGAGCTCACGAATCCGTAAACAAAAAATGAAAGAATGGAAATGTTTTTTTTTATTTTCTTAAACATTACAATTTAGTCTTATAGACTAATAAGTAATTTTCTTTTGACCGAAACTACTATGATATAAAATGTATTCTAAGAGCTAGCTCATTAGCGTCCTCTTTGTTTCAAATTGAATTTAAAAACACACTTTCTCGTGTTTGTGTGGAAGTGAAAATGATTGATATTAATGAAGTTAATGAGTGAGTGATGCCACGAATGAACGAGTAAATGAAATTAGAAATAAGCGAGTGAAGGAATAATGAACGAATTAGCTACCTGTGAAGCAGAAGAAGCTATGTCAATTGTCACCATCTTCACCACTACCGTTTCCACCGCAACTGCCGTCACTGTTGTCACCTTCAGCACCTCTGACGCAGCCTCCATCTTTGAGCCTTTTTTCTCCCCCTACTTTCCCAAACTGCCGCTGCCAATCTCCTTCCCCTCCACCACCGCTTCTAGGAGCATCCCTGCCACAACAGCCTTTGCCCCTCATCTGCCTCCGCACCACGACCGCTACAATCTACACCAACTTCATAACTACGGCTCCTCTCACTGCCGCCGCCCCTGCTTCTCCTCGCACGATATTCTAAAGGGCCGTTGTGAACAGCAGACCGGCTCAAACGGGAGAATTGGAGCCAGGCTGCCCGCGGTGGCACGCGTAGTTGTCCGCGTCAATTCGCCTTTTGCTAGACTGAGCCGATCGCGCCTGAGCGCATCCCTTCCCCTTTCTGCGGCCTGATTCGCCGAAGTGTGTGCCTCACTGGTGGCCCGCGCATTGGCACAGGGCCACGGCATGCCAAGGGGGCCTCCCTCTTCAGAGCCCTGGCTTCGACTTTCCAAAGGGTTCCGTCCTCCTTTGCGGTGGCAGTTGGCCAGCGGAGCTTAGCGTTTTCCAAGAAGCAGCCGGGTTTGCTGGAAAACAGACCAGAGCGTTGCACGGTGCTTGGCGCCAAAGGAGAGTAGTGCGAGAGAGAAGGAGAATCTAACAATGATTCCCTTACGTCCGTCACATACAGGTAACTCAGAATCAGGCAACACTCTTCAGGACATTGTGCTGGTAATGCATGGAAGTTGCATGTTGTTGCTGGTAATGCATGTTGCTGGTAATTGTTGCTGGTAATGCATGTTGGAAGGCGCTAATGTTTATGATAAAAATAACGTAATGCAGTTTCTCTTAAAGGTAACGCGTGAACACGTTGGGCACATCCATTTTATACAAGAAGCAAAGAAAGGTTTGCAGCCCGAAACAACGTTACCACTTCAAGTCAAAGAACGAGAGCTCCGTAAAGTTGCGAGGATCATACTTCACTTGAAAGGCTCGGGCAAGGGAAAGCAATCAGTTCGGACGTAGGAACCAGATCCTAAGTACTCTTCAACGAAATGTGTGAGAATTCTTGTTGAAACGTTCCTGAAAGGGACTCTGAGAACCTTTTCGTGGAACGTATTGTAGAATGAGATGTTAGAAAGCAGAAACCATGAAAGAGAGCTGATATTGCATATGTTTTTATGATTGTGAATAATAACTTCCTCGAACTTATTTATAAAATGAAACATTTTCAATGAAGGATCTTCGTAGTATTAATATTTTCTTTTTACCTTATCACAGTCTCTCTAATTACATGATCTCTCGAATTCCTGGAACATCCAGAATAAATATTCAATTTTCTGGGTATAAGTGGCGTGACATTAACATGCTGAAAGGAATAAATTAAAATATACACAATTGATTGTTCTCTTTGTCAGAAAATAAACACAGTAAATCAAATATTTTCTTTCAATAAACTGTTTCCAAGTAAATTCCGCATTCTATATGTCGTTTTTCTACATTTTATTGAATTCCAGCAAATATCAAACTGGCTCGTACTAACGACACGTTTGTTTGTGTTGTGAAGTGGCACAATAATAATTATTTAGTGGGGGCAAATTCAATTCATAGTACATTAATCAAACAAGCGATGCCTGGTACGAATTGAAACGAGGGTTTCGCTCTTTGCTGACCTAAATGCACCGGCACGGAGGTTATGTTACTTACGACGTTACAATACGCCACAAATCACATGGTAATTAGGATTTACAGCATTGCATTTATCAGGATGCTAGTGATTCATTGTGAAATGTATCAGCTCATTTATTTCGCTTGTCATTATTCGAGGACGTCCTCGATGAATGATGCCTATTCACGTCAGAGTTATATGAATTGAAACACGTTTAGCTAAGCAAAGGAAGTGATTGGTACATATTTCTTTCACTTTTTCACTTCCCAGATCTCTTTCTTTTATAAAATATAAATAAATACAACAATAATTTATTCTAAAGACGTAATTCATGTCAAGCAGATCCTTAAATACAAAATATGTCACCCCAATTAAGCCCATCAAGAGAAATGGAAATATATTAAGAGCCATTTTAATCATACCATTTTTTGGTTTCGCAATTTTTGTCTTCACAATAATATCACACATATCATAAATTGTTTCAACAGCATATGCTTTTAATGCATCCTTCCTCTTCTTCTATCTTCGCGAAACATGTTTGCTCGTCTTTCCGCAAACTTCCCTTACCCGAAGCACGTCTTCCCCAGGTGAAGCAATCTTTGGCGATTGCTCACCGCCGCCGCCGTCGACTCCACGTGACTCTCTCTCACATAATCCCATCGCGCGCACGCCTGGGCCATCAATCCCCTGAATGCCTTGATAAATTGCCTTGTTTATCCCCGCCGCCCTCTCTCGTCCGTCGCCCCCTTTGGCACACGCGCAAAACAAGGGCGCGCTCTATGCGGGGAGCGGGGAATTCGAGGGCCACTAGAGGACGGCGAACCTTCGCGAGACGCCCGCAGGGGTGCGGGCCGATCGGGGAGAGGGGGTGAGTGTTTACTCATTCCGCACGCATCAACTGCAATAAATATATGATCCCCTCTTTTCGTTGGCTTAATTTACAAAAATAATGAAATATTTTTCTTATTATTTACTTGTATTATGAAAAAATAGTAAAAAGTAAATAATGTGAAAACTTTTTAATAATGTTTGTAAATTAAGCGAACGAAAAAATGGAGATAATATGTTTATGTATTAATGATTGATGTATAAGATTGGCCAACAATAAAATGTTTAATTACATTACAAGTATTACGGTCTCCAAAATTATGTGTGTGAATTGTTGGGAAGATGATTCGGACTGTACAGCTTGTACTCCATTTGTTTTCTAGATCGGAGAGTATGTATTGATAGATTGATTATTTAGGGTTTTCGGGCGCGTCAACTAATAAGGTTATTAGTCTAGTGTAGTAGGTGCAATGCATGTTATATCATGAGATGTGGGAGTGTTCTTTCTCCAGTGAAACGTGAGATCCCGCAGCGACCTACACGTCAACTTGGGAAAATGTTTCCTTTCAGATATGTCTTTCAGCGGGAGCACAGCCCCAACTGAGGCAAGGCGTAAGCTCCTGGCTGGACTTTTGACACACGAAGTCGTATGGTACATCTAAGTGTAAGACCGAAAGAGGTGGTTCAGGGTCTCAACTGATGGCACTGGAGTACCTCTGACGGGGAGGTCCTAGGTCCTATTCCCAACGACGGTAGGATTTTCGACTCTAGCTACATAGCTAGATCGAATTCAGCCGCTGCCTGCAGTAGAATACTAGCGGTCGGTTGGTCTGATGGGTAGTTTTGTGTAGTTTCTCCGATCAATAAGGCGAATGCCGGAGCAGTACCCTAAGAAATAGGCCACGGACCGTGCGCGTTCTTTCTTTCCTCTCCCTTGTCTTATTCTCACCCACTCACTTATTTCTACATGTACTACACCACCACAAATACGGGGATACCGGTCGGGATCTTTGAGCTTATCCCAGCTGGAGCGCTGCCATGCTGGTGGAAGATATCTGGGTGAAGTTTCCTCGGAGCCCTTCTGTTTCCTTTACCTGTTATTACATTCCTGCTGTCATCTCTGCATTCATATCTTTATAATTACTTACCCATTAAAAACATTTGGCAATTTCCAGTATGGACATAAGGCTGAGACACTGATTTTAAATGTTTGTATGTATTTGGCGTTATTGGGTCGGTAGTCCGACTTCGCCGTCCAGCTACCGGTGTCCCCCATGCCTGGGTCTAGTTAAATTCCCATGCGTGGATGTAAGAGCGACATGAGGCGAACATGACGTATTCTCTTCATCGTAACTAGCAAGATCTGTTTGCTTGAGCTTTTCTTCGTCACACAGCTACAAAAACTGGGATGATTTTAAAGGAAAGCTACAACTGTATTTTTGCCTCGACAGGGAATCAAACCCAGGACCACAGCACCGGAAGTTAGTACGCTGCCCATGAGCCATCCCAGAGGCACAGATTTTATAACACAGAACAATATTTTGTAGAGTATCAAACACAGTTGTTGTGATAGAGTAAGATTTATTAGGTAAAACACAAAAATCTTCGTCACGGTCTCTCTTGTCCTGATTATTCTCCAAATCCGCTGTTGTTGTAGTGAAAGCATTCGTATATAGTGTATGGCAACTGTTTTCTGATTCGTAAATAATATTTCTTCTTCATTATGACAGAATAATAATGTCAAAGTAGTTTTTGACATATTGAAATTTCCCAAACAAATTAGTAGCGGTTAATAAAAGTGAAATCCAATGAAATTCATTCCCACGTGGATATCACAGCTTTTTATGTATTTAAATCTCAGAAGACTAATTAATATCATTGCACAGAGATTATTTTGGACCCATATATTCTATTAATCTGCATAATTCAACGTCAATTCCACGTCTGACTACGTAATGCGTTTTATAGTTTGAAATCCTATTATGTAAAATATATTTTCCTATCTCGGTGTTTGTCACTCCTGGAAATAAAAAACTGGAAGGACCCGCGTGTTTTATAACATGTGTACTGCCAATTGATTCTAGATCTTTGCTTTCAAAATAAGTATATTTAAAAAAACTAGTGCAGTTACACCATTACATACTTCCTCGCATTATTTCCAACTTTTGAAATTTTCGAAAATTCAGAGAGTTCTACGTTTATGTGATATGCATCATTCTTTTAAGCACCCCTTGTTCCACCCGCGGAAAAATTTAAACAAAAATGGAGATCGGTTATTGAGAAAATGTTTTTATAAATTATATGCAATATATTTTAATAAACTTAAAAAATATAAAACAAGGAAACTCAAAAGTGAATTTTGTAAACAAAATTATTAGAAAAATCAGACGCCGCGTTTGATCTCGCAGTTAATGGAACAATAAATAATTTCTTAAAATGATGAATTTTGAAATATGTTGTCGGCAGCAGAGCTGAAGAGAATCTGGCCTTCCTCTCCTTCGTTAAGGCCGTTCCACAATAGCCCGGAAATGCGAACAGGAACAGGAATGAAAACGTGAAGTCAAGGATGGGAACAGGAACGAGAGGTACGTGCGCTTCACAATAAACGCCAACGGGAAGAAGAATAGCGCTATGAAGCGGAATAACGGCTAAAACGGAAACTTTAAGAAACAGTTGCCAAACCAAAGCACTTCTAGCTATGCTACTGTGTTCACTCTTTGTATTGCCGTCTGTCTATGTATTTGCGTGAGCTGCTATGAATAAGAAATATTTGAACAAAATAATATTAACTAGAAAATATAAAACCATAAGTACGAAGAATGTTAAAACTACTATGAACTTACGGAAAATACAACTGCGAGACACTTAAGTTTTGCCAATAAACAAACAGTTCCTATGCACTTTAAGAAAATGGGGAACTTTTAATTCTAAATATTAATATGAATACAAAAACAATTATACTAGAATTACTAAAAATAACTAAAACAACTCAACAATGACTAACAAAACCCGCCTCAAACCCTAACCTCGCTAATCCACGCTGTCACCTCAATATCGCCCTACAGTCTCAATTACGCCCCAGACCAGTGTCGCCTGTCGCGCGCAGTTCGCGCGCTCGAAGCTTCGTCGCCATTTGCTCCACTTCGCGTTCCCCGACCGAGGTAAATGTCGACCATCGTTCCCGTTTTCGTCAAACTTCGCGTTCCTGTCGGGTTGTGAATGCGTGTCTGAGATGTCCACTTTTTAACTTTCTTTGCGATCCAGTTTGCGTTTGCGTTTGCGTTTGCGTTTGCGTTTGCGTTTGCGTTTGCGTTTGCGTTTGCGTTTGCGTTTGCGTTTGCGTTTGCGTTTGCGTTTGCGTTTGCGTTTGCGTTTGCGTTTGCGTTTGCGTTTGCGTTTGCGTTTGCGTTTGCGTTTGCGTTTGCGTTTGCGTTCGTTTGCCGTTAACGGGCTATTGTGGAGCGGCCTGTAGGGTACACGTGACCTTCGAGTCCCTTCCGCTCTCCCGACTCCTGATTCGCCGAACGGCTGCTTAATAGCCCTCCGCACCGCCTGCAAAGCAACGCGCCCTCATGTTTCCTTGCGGAGGGAAATGCATTATCAGGGAGAGCACACCGCTTAAGGAGATTATCTTGTTCCTCGCGCTTGTAATGTGCTGTTAGATCGGCCTAGGGGAAGGAAGTCTTAATGAAGAAGACTAGGCTGCGCCGAAATTTAATAAACGCGTGATAAAGTGCCGAAAAGACCTCCGCAGTTTGTCTAAGGCAGAGTGTTGCGTGTTGGCTTGCTATCGGCTGGCGAGAAAGGGAGCTGTTTACGAAGGCTGCTGCAAGGGGAAAGTAATTGTCACGAAAAGATTTTGCCAAGGGCAAACCATTTTGACAGCAGTAGTGCGAATTCCGGGTAGGAATTTACTTCAACGAGTACATTTTTCTCAAATTTTTATACGTGCAATTTTTCAGGAAACATCCACGCCTTTTTAACGCAATTTGTGCTGCACTTATTAGCTACTTGGTGCTTTACTTCATGGCCTATTATGATCGTTTTGATGTAATTACTTGCGTTGATAGTATTCTAATCTCTTTCACAAATACGATCCACTTTTTATTACAAATAACAGTGGTATCACTGACATTTGTTGTTGTATACACGTAAGATGTAAATATCCAATTAATCATAATTTGATACATTTTCTTTGAAATAATACAATATATACTTTTGAATATGTGATATCAGTTAATGTAATGAGATGCCATGGATAAAGAGAATGATTAATTAATGTTGGTGTCAGGCTCTTTATTAAACAATTTAATTCCCTTGATTTTGGAGTATATTTTCGATTATATAAGTAGTGATATGTCAGATACCAACCCACTCTTATCTGAAATCTCTTCTGTGCTTTTACTTTCTCTTCCTACTACTAGTAGCACTTGAACATACGGGGAAAATGTAAGGAATATTTTACATATTTTTAAGGTAACATATTATCCTACGTTGCAGTTGACATATTACGAGTAAGAAAATTAATTTGTTTCCAAAATTACTGCTGAAAAAAGTCTTCTGTACGTTTTGTTTGGACGCATATCATGTGGCTTGAAACTCGGAAAAGAGGACGATTTCTCTTCCGACGAAAAGTGCTTTCGAGGTCTTATTTTCCCTTTTCATTAAATATCACTTATTAAATATTTACGTCGCGACCATATTGTCTTCGAGTTGAAGGGGTCTCTGGAGGAAAGATATAATGCGGCGAGACATCCTCCGTCGTAGGTTTGAAGCAAAAAGACGCCTCCCCAAATATTTCACCGCCGAGATTTCACCAACGCGCCTCTGAATATATCGCATCTCGCCCCGTATATTTTCTCCTCGAAACAGCCTTTAGGACTTGTTATGCTTTCCGCTTATTTCTTCTGAATCTTTTCTCGTTTTTCGGAGAGAAAAAAAAAGTAACGGTCGAGGTTTCAGGGCGGGTGGCGGTGTTTGCGGCGGCGGGGGGCGGCGGCGGTGACGATGGGGGCGGGGCGCGGCAGACGCGGCGGGGAGGAGGACGGGTGAGTGGGGACGGGGCTGAGGACGACGCTGTGTTTCATAGCTCCCCTAGCGCCTCCACCCTCTCGCTGCCGACCGGTTTTATGGTGGCTGTGTATTGGATTTGCGTTGCGCGGTGCGGGGCCGGGCTTCCTTTTCTTCCCGATTCTTTTTTGCACGTCCGGACTCGCCCCACCCCACCCCACCCCTGGATTTGGGCGGAGTGTGAACTCTGCGTGCAGACAGGAAGCAGACACGACCGCAACATGCGCGCGAACCAGGCTGCTGTTCGGAAGATGGAGCTTCGTGAGGAGATCGGATTTTATCAGCAATAAGACAGTAATGATATAAAGGGATAATCAACCACGACAATAACAATATATCATATTTTTATTACATGTTCACAGTTTTCGGGAAACGATTTTCCCTTCTTCAGTGGGTCTAGCTTAAGCAACGTGGATCACATCTACACCTTTACAACATAACAGGATACAATAAAGAGATGAACAGCTAATATGGCCGCCATCTTTTAGAACTCTTGAAGATGGCGGCCATTTTAACTATTTATCTCTTTATTGTATGCGCCATCTTCTAATTATCTTACAATAGAACCGATGTATGTAACGATCGTGCAATAAAACCGATTACTTCCTTAATTACGAAACTGGCACTTAATTTCTTCAATAATTTAAATCATGAACAAGGTGCAGTCGCTTACGGAATAAGAATTGATCAACCCCCATTCTTCCGCCCAAGAAACAGACTCCCATTTCACATTTTCATCCAATATCTCTCCCACATTAGATAGGTAAGAACATTTCTTGAATTTACCTGTCTCTCTCATTGAATTTTCTTTCTAAATCCTGCCATCCCTCCATAACAAAATTTCCTCGCAATAACCTTTGTTGAACGAAAAACCTAATGAAATCACTATCAGGGAGGTGACAAGAATTTACGCCCTTCACGCTTTGCTGATACGAAGTTGTTTGGTCAAACAACTGAAGAGCCTCACGGCTGAACGTTGTTCTGTCTGTCAATGTGAAATAAAATATAATAAAAAAGAGGAGATCGAAGCGATAGGTACAAAGTGCAGTGCTTTCTGTTGTGAATGAGAGGGTGCATTAAAACGTTTCAACTTTCAATGTTCCAGGAATTTAATTATAATGTCTGTTTTACGTTTTGTCATAATTTTTTTAAACACACAACTTGTAATTAACAACTGGGATAATGATGGTACAATTTTTCTTCATTTCCTAGGTATTCATTTCATTAATTTCAATGTGTGTATATGTGTCATATATTTTATTAATGTCGTTGTACTACATATTATATCTCAGTTTTCATATTATATCTCATATTGTATCTCTTGTTTGCCGTAGATAAAAATATAAATATACTTTTTCTTTGCAATCGTTTATTGAGACGGTGCATTTCTAGGACAAAGGCAAAAAGATGCCAATTTTTACAAAAAAACAAGAAAGATACAAGGGAAATCACTTTCTCACACTCAAGTTCGCAGTGAGAGGGATGGTGAATTGATGAAGATTAGAAAGGAAAGGGAAGGAAAGAGTACTATCCATGACCCGTTTGGGGAGCTGTTGTGGCATTCACCTGAATGCGATCGAGGATACAATGAAATGCGCTGATCATAGTATTCAGCGATTTTCATTGCAGACTCACCGATGTAGAGTTAATTGTTGGGATCTTATCGGGATCGAACTAGCCTCGTCCCAGTAACTTGCTTGCACCGTAAGATGTTACGATCAAGCTCGCTACTAGCGACGACCTTAATATATTTTCTTTCTCAAAAATATGAATCGTTTTGGGAATTTCACGAATCTACATCAGGGAAGCAAAGTTTGTGGATAAATTTGGTTTGCTCTCCTAGGTTCAGTGCTCTTAGAACACAAGTAATTGTTGAGTGGAATGGGTACTCGAAAACAATACGAGCAATAAGAAATACTAACGCAGCGCTTCAAACAAGTGAACAGGGTCGTTTCGACTGCGGTTCTGCGCGTACACAGTCACGCCACATTTAGACTGAATGGACCGAGCAAATGTTTCACTTTTTAGAGTTACTTCTGCCGGCAGGAAACTGCTGCGGCTCTGCTTCTCCACACAGACGTCGCGCTCTTTAACGTAATCTCCCGCGCAAGGACAAGCATAATCTCATTTTGTTCTTTTCTGGAGACGTTTTTCTGCGAAAGTGCGCACAAGATAGAGATCGCTGTCTTCCGTTGTGGTCTTGTCTTGCAATAACCGTACTTTATTCCTTGCGGACGTATGCCACCGTAAATGTTAGAACGCATTATAATTTAACCTAGTGTAGTTAAAGAAACGTGACTGATATTTTATTTTTATATTCTTGTAAGATAGGAAAAGAGACTTCGCAGATTAATCACTTACAATAATCATTAGATGTGTTATTCATCTGAAGCTTATACAATTTGTTAATGGATTCTTTGGAGGAAACTATTCCCATATTATTTTGTAGAGAGTTATTTTTATGCCAAAATTCTATTTTATTTTGTGAAATTTGGACCAAACTCTAAAAGTACAGTTTAAGAAAAAATATAACAACCTATCTTTCTGAAATAGCAGTGCATAACGTTCAGTATAGAAATTTACAATTCATCAACATATATTTGATCTTATCTGAGTACCTGAAGGTCCCTGAGGGCTTTCCTCAACTTATTGAATTTATACACAGCATATTTTTTGTACCTCTGAATTGTGACAGAATAAATTTTTTGCTGAATAGTATGAGAGGGAAGATAGTATGAGAGAGATCTAAGAATCTACTACTTCGAATAACCCGCCGATTTGAACTATAAATCCAGAAGTTATTGAACTCTCGACCTTCGTGCTGTGAACCAATAAGAAGTGATAAGAAAATTGTGGCGCCGACGAGAGTTTGGTACAGAAATTCATTGGCTTCTGAAAGAATACAGAAGAAGGTGGTAGTTATGAGTGTGACACACCCTTTTCTTTGATCATTGGAACGAAATGTATTGCATCGTACCGAGCTAAGGTCCGTGCTAAGTACTGGAAACATAAATTGATCGCGACCGTCTGCGGCTAAGTTCAGCTTTTGCACGGCTTGGACAGCCCTTGTCATGACGAAACGTCGCAGGCGGAGCCTCACAAACCAGCGTAGCCAATCTCAACGCAGGGGGGAGTGCCCTAACAAAATTACGTCGTACAAAATGGCGGGCGCCGCCAGTTCAGATGTGGAAGTATTTTCAAATGAAAAAGACATGAAAGAAACACTTCAATGAACATGAAAGTAAATTCATTGAAATATATATGAACTCATAGCACTTAATCACTGTTAACACAATTCTTTTTTAAGAAATTGCATTGATGTCAGATAAAATAACACTAATTTTAGAACAATTACGTTCTTATAGATATTTAAATTCCAATATTCTTGTCCAAACGCAATTTATGAACTTTATCAAATGACCAGTTTACTACAGAATTTTGCGATAAGAAAAACGATTATAATTGCATATTTTCAATTGTTCATATGTATATTACATTTGCAAAAAATGCAAAATACTGTCTTTCTCGAATCGTTAGGACTTCTAGGGAACCATTTCAATAAAAGAAAGTAAAATTCAAAGACCACCTGTATATTTATCATTAAAGTAACAATTAAACTAGATATTAAGCAATTAATTTGCATCTCATGTCAAAATTGTTATTTTACTATCATCAAATCAGGGACAATTTGGGGACACTCCCCGGAAGGAATAGCGCACATTTCGGAATTGTTTATAAAATTGTTAATTGTTGCAAAATTGTTAATTCGCAGTTTTGGGTTCTGGGACATCAGAAAACCCTTCCCACTTTAGAATTGCAAAATTTGGAAATTGTTTATAAATTTTTAAATTTTACAAAAAAACGTATTGCTTTTTTAAAATTGCCTTAAAACGAGATGTAAAATTCCGCAATCTGATTAGCGCTTCCTTTCGTTTTCGAGATACGTAAGTGTTTATAAGAAATTAGCATGTCATGGCAACTATTTTTTTGGCAGTTCCCACGTTAAGCTTTTCTATAAGCCGTTTTGCAACGGCTTGCTTAATTTCTCCGGCAAATACATTTGAAGTTCCTAACGGGGTGGAGGGGACAAGCGTCCACAACGCTTGCATTAATTGCCACGAAAATTGTTGCTGGTTAGATATTCCTGGTTTTCAGCTCCTTAATTTTTCATTTTATTCTAAATACTTTAAGTTCCATTTGTTTAACAATTACAGCATAAATTTTAAAATACTACTCGAGTCGGCTATCGAACAATCTTCAACTTGGAAGCAAGAAAGAGTCATCAATTGGCTTTCAGAAATACCTCCCGGTGAAAATTGCGTCCTTCCTCCACACGCTTCAAGGCGAAGTAGGCTGAGTTTGTAAGCATAAATCGTAACACTCGCTTTCCCTCGAGAAAGCCTTTATCCACCTTCTTAGGAAGCCAATTCTTTACATATAAAATTGTGGAAAAATTTTCAAATTAAATATACAAGAAAACAATAATTTTGCATTAATTGTCTTGACGTATAAATATTGACATTAAAGCTTCCAGCTCCTCAGTATTCACACGTTCCAAATACGAAATACATTGTTATAACATTCAAAATTTCATTCTAACCAGTAAGTCTGCTGCCTTTCGAAGCATATCGCATCAGTATGGAATATGCGAAAAAGTAATAATACTATTATAATATTGTAATGACATATGTTTATTTATGGACATGTGTAATTGAAGAAATGTGAACTTACGTATGCAGTTAAGTAAATTTCAATGAAGGTGCAAAGTTTGCAAATAAACATGTTTTTAAAATTCAATTATTCCAAGTTCAGAACAATTCCTAGACGCATTCTTTTCCATTCGACACTAACACGCCAATGATTTTTGACACTACCCTCTGAATCAAAGTGGATTGTTTGAGGTCATCGCTTATCGCGTCAAAATCATGGAAGTTTACACGTCTTCGAAATACGTATACGCCGAGGTCATCTTCATGAAACACAGAAAATCTCATATGAAAGAATCAGTCGTCATTTCAACAATGAAGCTACTACGACATAATAATCATAATATCCTCAATTTCGTTTACTTATTGTGTTCTTTGGAGCATGCTCCGTGTCTCTGAGTAGCAAACATTAACATAATCGTTAAAATTAAAAGTAACGATTTAGGATGAAGAAGTTCACATCTCCTTATAATTGTTTGTAGAAAGTCATATCAGGTTAGTATTATTGTCAATAAAATTGTAGTTTTATTTAATTTGAAATAATTGCTTGGATATTTTGGGGTTTAATTAAGAAAATATAGCTACCCGAAGTTGACGCTATGAAAAGTAAACATTTCGAGGTTTCCACTACGAGACGTATTTAGTCATCTCTATTCATTCGCTTAGTATACAGCAATCGCTTTCATTTATCATCGATCAAGTTACATAGGGTTTCTAATGTTTATATGATACCGGGTGTCCCAGCAAATATGGACCACCCCCATAACTTCTAAACGGTTCAGGGTATCGAGTTGCAGGTTTCGCTGAACAATGCAAAATCTTGGGGCAGGTAACAGGCTGGTAGAGGAATTCTCTATAATAGTTTTAGTTTTCGAGAAATTTAATCATCTTTGATTTTTTAAATTGAACTATATATTTTTTCATCAGCAATGTTATCATCATGAATATTGGAATAAAATGATTTATCATATGTTAGTATTTTAAGAGTAATTTGAGTATAAAATTAGATTTTTTGGCATCAGATTTTCAAGTAAACGGGTAGCCTTTGCAACAGTCGCCGTTTTGGGAAGGTGGCCTTCGCGACGTTGATACTGTTTTGTGAAGAGAGGAGTGTAAGAGAGATGACAGTGTAGGATGAAGGTGTAATTGCAGCAATTCATGATCTTGACATGAAAAACATATGAACAAACATCAATTTTAACGATCTGAATGAGAATTTTTTCCCAGTTGTTCATCTGAGTTGAACTTTTCTTCTTCTGAAATTCCAAATCAACGATAATCAAAAAAAACGAAATAAAAATATTGTAGCGAAAACGATAATAATAATAAAATTAATAATAATAATAATAATAATAATAATAACAATAATAATAATAATTATAAAGGTCATTTCTAAATTTACCGAACTCGAACTCAGTGCAGAAACAAACTATCACTTTAATATATGGGAGGCGAATGAATTCTTAAAGATTTTCGTTGTAATATCTTGATTAATTCATCAAATAATAGATAGGTAGACATTTTCTCTTATTATTCACAGTAACTTAACTTCCTATTTAAACACGTACTACTACCAGAAGAACAAAGTAATAAAAAACTTGAAATACTCTTGACAGTTCTATTAGTGTAACTACCAAACTTTAACAAAAATGCATATCTGCATTCGCTACTGTTCATTCTGATTAGTGAGTTTCTCATTTCATAGCGCCAAGTGCTGCCTCAAACTTGAAAATGCAGAAGACGGAAGTGTATAGTTTTCTTTTCCATTTAAGAACAGCAGTCGTATGGTTGCAAAGTGGACGAGTGATCATTTTAATTAAAAATGACATTTACCAACGAAGAGACGGTGGTTGGCTTCTTATTCAGTTTGAAAATGATATTTATTATTATTAACATCTTTATGCTACCATTTTTTTATATCGTTCTTTGGAACGATCAATGTTTTGAAATTTTAGTAGAAGGCCAGTTAAATCCAAATAAATAAATGGAAAATGTCTCCCATTCTGATTGTCAAAATTGGTATTTCTTAGTGTGATGTCTGTGCCATCACTAAGAATTACTGTAGTTATGCCTCTTATCCCCCACTGCCACCCCTCTCAGTCAAGACGCAACAGTCTAGACGTCGTGATGGCCACCTTCCCCAAAAGACGAGAGTTGCAACGATTACCCGTTTAATTCAAAATCACATGTCAGATTTATACTCAAGTTACTATCAAAATATTAGCAAATGATACATCATTTTAATCCTCTTTTCATGGTCTATCCATTGCTGGTGATAAAAATATATAGTTCCATTTAAAAAATCGAAGATGATTATATTTCTCGAAAATTAAAAATATTATAGATAATTTCTCTACGGCTCGTTACTTGCCCCATGATTCCTCATTATTCAGCAAACACTTTATTTCGATATCCTGAACCGTTTAGAAGTTGTGGGGGTGGTCCATAGTTGGTGGGACCCCCTGTTTATGTAATAACATTAAAACTGCATTCTCACGGGCAGGAATTCGGGCTCTGTAATTATTCTTTTTTGCGGGTAACCTACTGTGTGGTGTGTGAAAGTGTATTTATTTATATATTTATTTTTACTTCCTCGTAAACATACGGAGTAACAAAAGTAATATTTAGAGAGGTATGTATGTAATGTTGCAGTAAATCGATGTCGAGAATTTAATGGAATTACACGTTTTGGGGACTTAAGTTACCAAGAGAGTGTTGTTATTATATCAAAACGTCCGTCTCTCCGTCCATGTGTCCGCTGGTCTGTCTGTCTGTTTCTCTGTGAACACTAGTGTGTA
This sequence comes from Teleogryllus occipitalis, assembly GCA_011170035.1. Lineage (NCBI taxonomy): Eukaryota > Metazoa > Arthropoda > Insecta > Orthoptera > Gryllidae > Teleogryllus > Teleogryllus occipitalis. The sequence goes on from BLKR01002719.1 coordinate 179,790, forward strand.
AACTATTCGTAGAATTTTGGTCAAAACTAATTTTCCATTAACGATCTGGCCCGAATCGAGGCCCTGCGATTTTGAAAATAATTCTTTAAATTTTGGGGTAATTTAGTTGAAGTCCCTGGGAAGCATTTTCAAACTTTTCTTAAAAACGGCTCCAAAGTTTTTCGACCTACATATGTAACCACAGTCGAACATCCGCCAACGTCGGAACTCGAACTCTAGGGCCTCGCGGTCAGTAACGTTACAGGGAAATCTGTAACGATGCCACTGAGCTATCGCAACCTTTGCAACGTGTACTTAAAAACATTGTAAGTCTTTTTTCATACAAAGTTTTAATTTTTCAATATTACAAATATTCAATTGTTTCATATTATTCGTGCGCAGAGTAAATTTAACTTAAAGCTTCCTCGTGTGTAACAAATCGGACAAATTGTATATTTGAAAAAATTATTACAATACAATTAATTAATTATTACAATTAATACAATGAAGATCTATTGAGTGACAAAATGATATTCCTCTAAAACTGAAAAATATACCGAAACGAATGTTCGCTATTCTGGCAGTTTTCTGTGTACTATTCGTTACTTCTGTGAACGTTGTCTGAAGAATACACTGCGTTAGACGAAAGATAATTATACATATTTCTTTCTTAATGTAATCTGCTCTTCATTATTACTCTTTCAAATCATCTCATGTGCACGTTTCTTAAAATATGAGTGTTTTTCGCAAAAGTTTGAGTTATATAGTGACAATATATATGTTTTCGAACACCACCAATACACATGCTGGAGATTTATTTCCAAGTGCAATCATTTTAAATATTAAATTTTAAAATACGTTTTACTTAGAATTTTGTCTGAAATAAACAGTAGCTTTTGCGATTTTTCGAAAGAATTTTCTGGCATCAAGAACATTGTAATATTCAAAACACTACAGCAGTGACCTGCCCAAGGACAATATCGTAGCGTATTTGGTTGGGTGGCTTCTTCTTGTGCTGAAGATCTCGGGTTCAAATCCTAGCCTGCACTACTCATTTTTTTATTCTGTACATTAGAGTATGTATCTGACAAATGACTTTGAAATCAGTTGTAGACGTGGAATTTTATATATCGTTTTGCTTTTCAATAATTATATATTTTTTTGTCTCTCAGCCGTGTCTCTGTCATTCCCTTAAGGTTTATTAGAAGAATGAAGTGTTAGTAGTATAAAAGTTGTAATATATTACGTAACCGTTACCAATAAAACAAGAAAATAAGACCGGTTTTTTATTGTTTGTATTGGTAGTCAGATGAATAGAAAGTGAATAACTGCGTCAATGGTAAGTGCTTTCTTCAATTAAATATTTTTGAGAATCGACTAATTACCAGCTGCACTGAAACCCTTATTTTCCGAAAGAAAGCTGTAACGGCTATTCAAGCCAGCAGTGTAATTTGTGTTATCCTAGC